>CATIWM010191595.1:0-13482 GCA_949671775.1 Mallotus repandus
TTTTTTTTTTTAGGAGAGAACGGCTAGGACATAAGCAATTTTTTTTTTCTAAATTTTCTTTTAGTCGTCCACTGACTCATCCATCAAGAAATTAAGAAGCAACTAAAATACTCAAATCTATACTTAGCCACGATCATGCAAAGTACAAAGTGGGTCCTATTACTTTATATCTCATCAACTATTATAATATATAATATAGATACTTTATATGATTAATCGTGACTTCATACCATTATTTTATAAAGATTATTAGTCAGCATAAATGTATTTATACAGACAATAAAAATTTATATTCTGAGAGTTCTGTTGCAGTTTGAGAAAATTTTTTTATCTCTTTATTTCAATGAATCACTAAAAAAATTATAAAACTAAGTATAAAAGTTGTGGTTTTGCTTGGCAATATGTTGGGGTGCATATATCCATGATAAGTTACTAAGGACAAGTACTTTATGAAGTCCAAAGAGTATTGTCCAACACAACAAATTCTTTTGTCATATTCACAATTTATCATAATGAAAACGAACCTCTTTCTTAAAGGGCAATGATTCAATCCATATATAATCACCTATCGATTTCAAGATTAATCGATGCCTTCCTATTGCAAGAAACGTGATTGACTGAACAAAATATATTTCAAGAAAATTTTTTCGCTACTAAACGTGGAATCGCTTAGTTTCTAGCTATAGGGAGCAAGTATACATGTATTGAAGCCTGTCTGGAAACCATCTGTCATCTAAAGCAGTGTTGGTGTTGGAGACTAGCTAGAAAGTGATACATCATGCATGAACTCTTGAAGCAAAATAACAGTTTTTTTCCTGTTCCTCCATACCTATCAAATTGATCTATAGAAATAGATTCAAAGAAGGGTCATAGCATATGTTAAAATTGGTCCAAGAAAACTCTGTTAGTATTGTAAATTGTATTTGACTGGATTATTTCATAGACTGTTCATTTCCATCTCAAATTGACTATCAAAATAATAAGATAGCATCCAAACGTGCACATAGACCAATTAGCTAATGACACTTTCAACAACCCTAGCTATAAGAGTGCGGCCCCAAGCTAGTTTCTGCATCTGAAGTTCAACTGTTACACCTTTCACTATTGATACTAAGAATTATACATTTAGATTTTTTTTTGAAAAAAATTATTTCAATTTTTAAATTTGATAAAAATATTGTAATTCAATCAATTAATTATAATTTATAATATAATATATAATTTAATTAAGAATAAAACTATATGCATAGTATTTAAATTTTTTGTGGCGTCTAAACTACTGACATTTAAAACCATTACATATTGATTAATCCGGTTCGAATCAAATAAGACTATAAGAACATAAAAATTCTAAAATAATTAATTTAAGACGACTGTGTATATATTCGAAACATCATCCAAACGAGAATAGATTTCAACGATTACTGATACATTTTTTTTTAAATAGTCACAAGTACAAATATGTTTGTTCATTGTTAAATTTGAGTAAAGTGATAAAAATTTAAAAAATGGTTAGATATTAAAGGAGTTGCTAGTCATGTATACACATGCGGCCTTTATTGGCTCCTCAAACTTGCTTTACTTTTGGTAAAAAATAAAAAGCTTGAAGCAACTTTAGAACAAAATGGTACAATAATTGAAGAAGAAACTGTGGTGGGGGCTGAAGTCAATTAAGGTGATGTTGATAAGATTGAAGAATAAGGAGAGAAGAGAAGAGAAGCAATAACGGATGATGAGGGTTTTGTGAATAAAGGAGACACAGGTTTCTATATTAAGTGTGCAAATTAGCTTAGTACTGTAGTGGGGGTGAGGTGATGTTTCTTGTCACTTATATCTATTTTTGAATGTAAATGCTAAAGTGGGTTCATGTGACTCACGTATTAGATACTATGTATAAATCATTTGAATTGATATATAGTTCGTATTTATGTATATATATATATATATTTACATCATGCGTTCCTGCAATAATTGTGGTGGCTAAGGACTAAGGTAGAAGTACAATAACATGAACCATATGCTCCTCATTTTATATATTTATCCATTTGCTGTAAACTGAGCTGGCTCTGAATCAATGGGGTCAATCTTATTAAATAGTTACTGTTGCTGTAATCTGAAAAAGGAAAATGGTTAAGCGATAAGTTTCTTCACAATTTATTTTGATGAGATTAAAATGGTTATGTTATCAAGTTTTTTTCACAGACTTATAATATTTTTATTTTGACAAGATTATATAAAGACAATAAAAATATTTTAATAATTACTTTAAAATTATTGTATTATTATAATGAAAAACCCTGTAAAAATATAATTTTAATTTTCTAAATTACCAATTAATGAATGTTTTATAATTTGATTTGTATGCTTCAATAATACAGTAGTAGTCCACAATATTAAAGAATGTTGCGACTTTACTCAAGTGGTGTGTGGAAAAGCTCTCCATGTAAATGCATGAATATGATGTCCCCGTCTCGCAACTTTTCGGCGATGTAACAGTAACACACGAGGGGCTTTGGCATGATGCTATTGCTCTCCATCACTTTGCTCACGCGGCTGCCCACCACCCCGCACCGCAAAGAAACAACCATGTATTGATTTAGTTGATTTTTTTTTTCTTTACGGCAGCCACACGCTAAAGTACAAAAAAATCCATTTTTTTTAAGGAAAAAAAAAATCCTATCTATGACTTTTATTATATGCCCTAAAAGAAACTGTACCACAAAATTACTTAATTTTTTTAATTAATGGAAGATATTCGAAACCTACATCTTAATATATCATTAATAGTCCATTTTATATATTTTAACAGTCAAAACGTGCAGTTAAAATTTGCATGTAAATTAAGAGGGCAGTTCAAACTCCCTTTCCTCTATGTGCTTTCTCCCAAATATGCATGGAAAATCCAAAAAAAATATCATTAAAGAAAAGTTACCTCTTAATTATTCCACTTTAAATTACTTAATTTTTTAACTAATCTAATATTAAATTCGGATGTATGAGGGAAATAAGAATTTTATTTGGTGAAATTACAACCTTGCTGGGATTTCAATCTTAGCATCCGCTTTCAAAAATGATTTGATTCTAGTTTAACTCATTGTTTGGTTAATTTCATTAAAAAATTCATTTTCATTTCCAAATGAATTTTAAATGAAATCTATTTGCAAATGAATTCCAAATTTATTTATAAATGAATTTCAAATTTATTTGAACCAAACATATTTATCAATAAGAATGTATTTAGTGTTAAGTAATTTAACAAAATTAAAAAAATTTGAATTAAAAATGAATTTTACAAAGTTTTCGTTTAAACCAAACATACTCACTTGAATTTGTAAATGAATTCCATAAAATTTTATGAAATTCATTTGAACCAAATACGCTTGAATTATTTTTCACAAGTAGCCTAAGTGACAAAAAAGTGAACATCCAATTAAGGAGAGTAAGGTTCTAACTCGCTATTTTCTTATAGTGTTGAAAATTTAATTATTAAAAAAAAAAGACACACTCTAGCTGTTAGGGATAAAGGCCAGTTAACAAATTATTTCATTTTCAAAAGCAATTTTTATAAACGTTATTAAAGAACTTAAAATTCAATAGTTATAAAAATAAGCACAGCCTGCCCTTATAGCTCAGTGGTAGAGCGTCAGTCTTGTAAACTGAAGGTCCGTAGTTCAATCCTGCGTGGGGGCACTTCATTTGCTTAGCACTTTTTTTTTGGGTCTCAACTGAAAATTTCCTCAATACTTGGGAAAATTAAAAAAGATGGATGTGCACGACAAAAATCATAGAAACTGAAGGAGGCAATAAATAAAATTTGGGCTTGAGATTGAGGGTGGGTATGCCATCCTTATCCTGCCCAAGTTGTAAAGAAATTAATACCCAATCAAGTTTTGGTCATCCTCGCACCCATACATCCAAAAGATTCTCATTTGTAGTTATAACAAGCAAGGCCATATATGCAAAAAGGGCTTCTTCCATCACCCTCACTTCAAATTGGCTCACTAACCAAAATTATTTTATCAACTTTTTTAAATGTTATCATTTAAATACGTAAATACATTTTCATATATATATTTTTTTTCAATTTTATGGCCTGGCTAGTTAATGTGATTAAGCATCAATTGGTAATTAATGACATGATTGTTGTATTTTCATTTTTTTTATCAAGTCAAGCAAATGAATTGAAAACGGCTTTGATTGATAATTCAACATGAGACCAAAAAAAAAAAAAAAAAAAAAAAAGCTATATGCAACGATGACATTGAAAAAAAAAAAGTTCAACATATAATCAATCTTCCTACCAAGTTTACATGTTCATGATTTTTCATTTTTGTCATTTTGCCTTCTGGAAATAACCCCACAGTTAATTTGTATTAATCTTGAGACTTAACTAAGTTGAACTAGTTATGTATATATATACAATAAATTTTATAGGTCTGTTTTAGTTGTGACATGGAAGTATATGATTTAGAATTCATTTGATTAACTGAAAATATAAGTGAGAATCTGAATCGAAATAAGTGATTTTAATTTCTAGTGTTTATTTTGCTCAAATTCACATTAGAATCATAATACAATTTCCTCATCAATTTAAATCATTCATGTTCCTACACGCTTAGAATATATATATATATATAGAATATCATTTTCATAATAATTTCTTAAAAATAATTATAATAATATTTTAATAAATATAGTAACTAGTTTAAAAATAGTTTTAAAAGTATATAAGTTACAATGCTATTTTTATATAAAAAATAATTATAAAAACATTTAATAAATAATATTAATTTTAATTTCGATTATAATTTCAATCTGTGAACCAAATTTATGAACCAAACTTGCAAGAAAGCATATGAAGCCATTAAAAGAATGCGGTGGCATTAATTGAGCTACCATTAAGATGATTGAACTAATGGTTGCTAAATAATAATAAAAGAAAAAAAGTCGGATTTTTTCTTTAATATTTTTCAGTCTAAAATTTGTAGAAGTAGGTAACTTTGTCTCATATTCTTATCATTTAATTATCACATATATAGTTTGTTAACAAAATTAATATCTTAGATGTATTTATGACCAAGATTTGAATAAAAGACAATATTGTGATAAGGTATGGAGAATTTGGTAAGAGTTTAATGAAGTTGCAAAGCCTAACCAAATTTCAGGCATCAAAAAAGAATGATTGAACACACTTTTTATGAAGATGGTGACAGTCACACTTAACACTACCTCTTAAGCACACACTGGCTACATTGTTATCAATTCACTCCTCAATACCAACCTTTTAATTGGTTGCTACAATTTTAGGATGTTTTGATATGTGTGTATGAGGAATCTTATCGAATTCTGAAAATTTAATTGTACTTGCAACAATTAGAGAATGTGCCATTCCAAAATCATAGCCCCATTACATTCAAAGATTCTCTTCATTAATTGTTTACTTCATGCATGATCTTCCTATTCTAAGCTTTAAACGACCTCACATGCATTTTTCCAATGCAACACTTGCAGCAAAATTTTGGGTATTTTTGTTTCATTGTCGTTGTAGAGGTGAAGTTGTCAACTAACCTATATTGGGATTTTGATTGTGATAATTGGAACATGCAAGTTTTGGAATAGCATTCCAAATTGAGGAGGATTTGAGTCCCTAGTGTACCAACCCTCTATTCTACACTAGAAATGCACCTTAAAGGTTAAGCTATATACAGATAGATAGATTTTTGTTTGCAATTTAATTAGGAAAAATCCCAATGAAAATTCAAGCACCCATCAACCGGGCATCGCCATCAACCAATTAAACCTAATTTGACTAATTTGATAGAAGAGAAATATTGAGTTCAATTCTTAATGAAGTATATACAGTAAGAATTCACATTACCAATTGTTTTGAAATTCCGGTTAATTTTCACCAATAATAAATTTACCTTGAGAACTATTGCACATGTGACTAGAGTAAAAACGATTGTACCAGAAAAGAGTGGTGGGATCACAATGTCTCCTTAAAAACCACTCTCCTTAGATAGAATCTATTAAATAGACATAAAAGAGAACACCAAAATTTAATAATTATGCCTATGTCCTTGGACACTACTAAAATAATATTTCACTAATTAATGAAATATTACAAAAGAGAGAGAAAAATATTAATTGCCAATATATGATAGAGGGTAATTTTGGGATGATTAACTAAGGGAGGGGAGAAGTCTATTTATAACCAAAAACTTTCCCCTCCTCTTAATAACTAAGCAATGTGGAATTAGCAATTTTGTCAAAAAAAACCAACACCTACCGTAAGAATTTTATAGAAGTAAGCGTGAGTTGCGTTTAGTTATAAAGTTCAAAACTCATGGCTAATTGAATTTCAAATAAAATTTCTAAAAAATAGTATTGTAACCATTCATATATACGTATATACACACATATAGGAACTTGATTTGAATTAAATTAATTAATTAATCATAGAGTAATTTTTTTAATTATTAAATCAAATTTGAAAACTTTTCGACTAATGCCTAAAAAATTGCATATTTTCTTTACGTTTATTTTGACATTTTAGTTTTATCAAATTAAGCATACACTATGACATGCACAAATTTTTCTATCCAATTTTGTAAGAAGAAACCAAAAAAATGTAAATTTAAATCATATGCAAGTATATCCATTAAGAAAACAAATATACGTTTTTATTTATTTTACTGCTAGTTTTTTTAGAGGAATTTTAGTGCTAGTTGAATATAAGTCATTGTTTTAACTTAAAAATATTTATTTTAATTTTATTTTATAGTAAAGTGATATTAATTTTTTAATTTTCAAGTAAAACAGATTAAAAAAAAAAGAAAATTTTTGTTATTAGTTTCAGGAAGGGGCGAGGGGTAGAAATGTTTCACTAGTTTTGTAAAGGCAGCATGATAGATTTTTTTTTTTACTCCTATGCTATTGTAATTTTCAATATTATGAACAAGTTCTCTCTTTTGTAGTGTAGCCTAATGGTTTTATAAGGAGGGAGAGTTGGGGGTTTAAAACGTACTCTTTACCAAATGTCTTTACCCTATAATAAAATATTATACCATTTATTATATGTAGACTAGATATTCACTCATAATAGAATGTTATACCATTTATTTTAGATAGATTAGATATTATATCATGATCTTTAAATATGATATAAGCACTATTATTTTATTATTATTATTATTATTATGGGATCTTCGAACTTAAAACCTCAAATTTTGATTCATACCATGAGAACTGTATATTACTGACTGAATTTCATTGAATTCATTACTGTATAGACTATAAGAAAAAATTCTGCTTTATAACGGCTAAATTTGTTACAAATCTGTTACAAAAAGATACTTATAATAGAAATATTTTGTTAAAACTTTGATTGATATAAATTTTTTGTAACGGAAATAAATGTTCCGTTACAAATTTTGTAACCGCTTTGTAACAGATATGTCGTTATAAATTTGTAACAGAATTACAATTTGTTACAAATTCGTTACAAATTATTTAGTAACTGAGTTGAGAAATCCATTACAAATTTATAACGAATTTGTAACCGATAACATCTGTTGCAAAATTAGTAATAGAATTTTCCGTTACAAATTTATAATGGAATTACAATTTGTTACAAATTCACTAAAAATTGTTTGGTAGCTAAGTTGAGAAATCCGTTACAAATTTATAATGAATTTGTAATTGATAACATTTGTCGCAAAATTAGTAACAAAATTTTCTGTTACAAATATGTAATAGGTTGAAAACCATTACAAATTTGTAACAAATTTTATGTTATAAAGTTGTTTCAAATTTGTAACAGATTATAACCGTTAAAATTTTGTAACTGAAGAGTCGTGACAAATTCGTTACAAATTTGTAACAAATTTTTAATTTGTTACTTCTTTCAAAAGATTTGTAATAGATTATTTGTTACAAAATTATAAAAAATTCGTTACAAAAACATGTATAAAAATTATTATTATTATCATTATTATTATTTGAGCAAATAGAAAAATCACATATTATTAAAATCTAAAAATATAACTGTCATATAATAATATTTGAGAATTTGTAATTGTGTGACACAATATGTTTTAATTATAACGATAAAAAAGTTCAGACCTAAGATGTTGGGTCAGACAGAGATCCTCCAGTGTTTTGCTCTTGACTGTTTAGCATTGACATCAGTTGTTTCATCTGTTGGCACATTTTCTCTTGTTGTTTAGACATCTCCTCTTGCTGTCTAGACATCTCCTCTTGCTTCTTAGTAATTTCCTCATGTTGTTTAGCCATCTTATCACATTCTTGACGCATTGCCTCACGCTATTGACGCATCTCATCATGCTCCTCTGTTATCTCTCTTAAGCGCTCCTCCATAGTAGGATCAGGAAGGGAAAATCTCATTTGAGAGCTGGCCGAGCTAATAAATGAGTCTGGATAAAATGTTTCTGCCTATGATCCAAGACCATAAACTCATTGTTTCTTTTGCCCACCAACTGCTTGTAAGAATAGTTGGCTCATATCAACTTTCATAGACTCTGGATTTTCCTCCTGTGTCTGAGAAATAGAAGCAACTATACTCTCCACCTCATCTTACAAGTAAACAATTTTTTTTAATTAAAGATAAACAAAACAAACTGATTAATTCATCAATAACTAAAAAAATAACTTACTCATCCTATAAGTAAACAAAATTTGTTTAGTTAAAGATAAATAAAAAAAACTGATTAATTCATCAATAACTAAAAAACAACTAACATTGATTTGTTGAGATCTCTTATCAACAAATGAACAATCTTTTTTGGTATGTGTCTTCTTAAGTACCTCACACGAGTTAACTGGTCATCGTAGTTCTCTTTCCGAAGAATTATATTTTAATCTTACTCAATTAGAAAATGTTTATTAACTTGAAAAAATGGATATTTTTTATAAACAATAAATAAATTATTTTTTACCATTCTCAAGGTGTGCTCCATCATCGATAAAGAACCTCCAGTGTGCCTTGAACATCCGGAACCTTCACCACCTACCTCACTAAGTCTATTTTTTACGAGCCGCCTCGGATTTAGTCCGCCATTGTGGAGTGTCCCAATGAGCTGGCCACTTATCCCAAATTGCTTGTGGGATACACCCTGGCTTTCCGTCTTTGTTATTTCTCAATCTATAAATCTTGATGCTATAATGATGACTTGCAACTCTCTGCCACACTTCATAAACTCTTGCACTGAGGAAGTTGGCCATTTGTAAGCCTTCTAAAAAAAAAAATGTATTAGAATCAAGTTTAATATACTTGGTATAATGAAACATTATAATCACATGTGAACCTTAAATTCTTCCCAATAATATTGTTTTGTCGCCTTGGACACTTTACTCCATTGATAACCCTCATCCTCTAAATTCTCTAAAAACATATTTCTAATTTCCAATTAATGATTAAAATTTATGCATATTTTATGAAATGTACATCACTTAATTGTAAAATTTTTTTGAAAAAAATTAGGTTAATAAAAAATTTTAAGGAAATTTCAAATAAAATTTTAACAAATTATTTTTTTTTTAAAATAACAAAAGTTATTTTTTAAAAAAATAAAAAATTAATACGTATTTTACAATTTGATGATATATATTTATAAGAAAATTTATCAATTAGTCTAAGTAATTTTTCTTAATTAACAATTAAAATTAAATTTAAAATTTTATTTGACTTATATGATTTAATAATAAAAGTTATTTAAGATAAGACCTAATATGATATAATTTTAAAAGAAAAGTTTCTATTATGATAAAAAAAAAAATTAAAATTCAATGTTGATTTTATAGTATAATTGAGGCCGGGTCCGATTTAACCTTTTGACCTAAAATAAATTGTATGAAGGAGAGTACCTGTGAAAGGGAAGATAAGAGGAAATATATGCAGATGGATAGTTCATTACTTAGTTTAGTCGGAACGAATCATGTCATTTCCTATAATTCTTGAGAAGCCAGTCAATAGATTC
Organism: Mallotus repandus; assembly: GCA_949671775.1. NCBI lineage: Eukaryota > Viridiplantae > Streptophyta > Magnoliopsida > Malpighiales > Euphorbiaceae > Mallotus > Mallotus repandus. Next base: position 9,999 of record CATIWM010191595.1, read on the forward strand.
TCAAGTTTTGTGCATCTACTTGATTATGAGTATATTACACTTTATAAATTAAAGATTGATTATGTTTTGATCAAAACTTTGAATCTTCATTTTATTCATAATTTGGTTATTAGATTCAACTAAAAAACATTTAAATAAATCATCACCTGAAAAAGATGAATGAGAAAACAAACGAAAACAAAAATTAAGTCCTTTGAAAATTTAGGGTTTCTTTTTCTTTCCCAATTTGAACATTTGCAAAGGTAAGTAACCTTTAAATTATAAGTTTAAGCACACAAGTTATTCTCTTAAACTGTAGGGTTGTCTAACTTTCAATTTTTAATGTTTAATTTTATTCTTTATCAATTGGATTGATGAAATTTATATCAACTTTTTGTGTGTATGAATGTATAAATATATATTATTTATTTTATATTTATAGATTTTTTAAATAATTTTTCTCTAATTATATAATATTTTTTAAAATTAATTTTTATTGCTTATAAACAATATAACAATACATTTATTTATTTATGTATATAATTTTATTATTTTTAATTGTTTCATATAAATTATATTAATATTTTAAAAATAATTTCATATTAACAGCTTATTTATTAATTTTAATTTACCAAACAAGATTAACAATTTTACCGTTACACTTATAACTTACTCTTTTAATACTTATATATGCAACTAGTATATCTTTTTTAAAATTCTCGATTTAAATGCAAGTATTAATCACTTAGTACTTGTTAATTATTCAATATTTAAGTGCACTCAAATTAAAAATCTCTCAAATATATAGGATAGAGAATCTCTCAAATTACAATTAAAAAGTTACTAATTTATTGTATAGAGGAAAATAAAGTATTTTGGCTCCACAAAATTTATTATGAAGAATATATATATATATATATTGCATAATAAAAAGTTTGGTTTATTGAGGGTTGATAAGATATAATGGGTGAGTTAACTAGTGAGGACCTACAAAAACTCAAGTCTTCTTTCTCAGAAATGAACTCATCATTATCACTATCATCATCATCATCATCAATTTTGGTGGATAGTAACCAGAGAGCATTATTCTTACAGAATTTTAGCTCATCAAATGATAATAATATTCCTCGAGAATTCTTAACTTTCTCCAACCATTATCATCATCATCAGCAGCAGCAGCATCATCACCTCCCCATGAGCTTTGCTGATGCTAATGTCCAAAGCTTCTTCGACGTATCTCCTCCTGCTGTAGTCTCAGCTACTGGAAGCGAACACATTCAGGTTAGATACATAAATATATGTCTCTTGTATGCGTTGATGCACAAAAATTTTCATGAAAAGACAGTATTTGTAATGATATATAGCAAGTTCTTGTGCTTTGGTTATGTTTTCAATTACTGTGCTTGCAGAGCTATGGAGGAAGAAAAAGAAAGAGAAAGGGTGATCAAAAAGATGAAAAACCAAAAGAAGTAATTCATGTTAGAGCAAAAAGAGGCCAAGCTACAGATAGTCACAGTTTGGCAGAAAGGGTATCCATATATATATACACACATATACTGATTAAAGTTTAAGTAGAGAAAATTATGAACCTTATAAACATGTTTGTTGTTTAATTTGCAGGTAAGAAGAGAGAAAATCAACGAGAAGCTAAGATGCTTACAAGACCTGGTTCCAGGGTGCTACAAGGTTATATATAAATAATAAGAACTTGTATAAATTACCATCAGCTTTTTGGTAGAACAATCATATATACAATACCGTAATATAGCTATTGATGATTGTAATTAATCAGAATTTAAATGGGTCTATTTGCAGACAATGGGAATGGCAGTAATGCTTGATGTCATTATTAATTATGTTCAGTCACTCCAGAATCAAATTGAAGTGAGTATTATTTCTTAACCATGGTTTGTTAAACATACATCTATCTGCTTATATATGTATAAATGTTTTTCTCTCTTCTCACTGTGCTTCTTTCTAGTTTCTGTCTATGAAGCTGTCTGCAGCTAGTATGTACTATGACTTCAACATGGAGAGGGACAATATTGAAACAATGCAGGCAAGTCACTCAATGCTTTAATCTTTTTCTTTGGAAACTAATATATAATTCTTTTTGATTAGGCTGTTTTACTAAAAAAAAAAAAAAAATTAATCCTTGAAGATGCTAAATCTTACTTGTTAATTAAATTAAATCTTTATGAAAATTAATTTATATATTATTTAATTAGGGAACAAATGCATATGAAGTCCAAGAACTGGAGAGGATGGAAAGAGAAGGGTATGGAGGAGCTTCAAATTATTTTCACTCAACTTGGCCCCTTTGACTAAAATATATGTTTCTTTTTCTTTTTAATTTTAATTCACTTACAAGTAGGCAAATATATGCATAAAAAGAAAAAATAAAAAAAGAAATTTGCACACCTTATCTGCTTGTGGGAATTAATTAAGCATATATAGAACATAAAGTCGTTATTAATGTAATCTTGTACTTTGTCTCTATAATAATAATTTATGGTACTTTTTCTGTTTGAGTAATTTAATTATGTCTTAAACATATATATGTTACTATTCTTTCATTAGTCTCTTCATAATCATACATTGATAAGGAAACAAATTATTGGGAACGACATATAGAAGATGACATCTTTGTTTGGTGATTGGGATTATCTTAGCCACTTCATACCTTTACATGTGAAGGATATAGATAGATTGATAGGTAGACTATCTCTTTATCAAGTACTATTGTAGATCTTTTTGACGTTAATTATAATTGATGATGTTGAAATTAAATTAAGTAATTAATAAAAATAACAAGAATTTTTTATTGGGTGGTTGATTTTTTTTTTAAAAAAAATTAATTAATGATAATAATCACTTACATAACCAAACCCAGTAGTCTCTTCATTTGTTATGATTGATAGGTCACTCACCATGATGATAGATTTATAAATTTTTGCTTGGCAATTTGCATGATCATGATGTAGGTCTATGGAAGGCAGATACATTGCACATCTTTAATAAGGACAAGTTACCTAATAACAAACCATTCATTTGATAAGCGAATTAATTTCTCAACCCTTTAATGAATTTTTTTTTTTTTAGCATAAAACTATATAATGAGTTAGTGACCACTAGCAACAACAAGAGCGAGATAGAGCAATGGGTCCAATATTTTTTTTTTAAGAGTTAAAAGGATAGGGCTTTGGAATTTTATACAGTTTGGTTTAGGAGGGTTATGAGATTATTATATGAATTAAGTGTTGCTGAAATGGGTAGGTTCAGCCCCAAAATTTTGAGGTGTTATAGCTACTGCAATAAACGGCTCATTATTCAGCACCGCTATCTAAAAGCAGTTGTAAAGATACATCTTACAAGCTTTTTGCTTCGATTCTAAAGACAGCAAATATAAGTACACCAAAAGCTGTACTTCCACTGTGCCCCATAGCTGCCGGCCTCCATGGGCCATCATCCATTTGAGCATTCAATGATAAGCTCATTAAAGACG
>CATIWM010191602.1:0-11737 GCA_949671775.1 Mallotus repandus
TTGTCAATTAGAAGTGTTCCCTCCTAGAGTCTACAAGTCCTCTCGGTTCATTGTAGAGATAGGAAGAAACCATAAATGACATTATACCAAACAAATCCTAAAAAGCAACTCTCATTGTCAAGTTAGGATATTCCCGTCTAGAGTCTACAAGTCCTCTCGATTCATTGTAGAGATAGACAAGGAAACACAAGTAAAACTACTAAATATCCCTTAAGATGAATTCCTTGTCTCCAAGTGAATTCATTACTTAAGTGAATCCAATCGAAGTTCCACTGGAATATTCCAACTCTCGTTGCAAATAAACCGATTTACAAGTTACATATGGTGATCAAGTATACATAACAATATTCTGTACTAATTGAACTCAAATCAAATAGTCAAGCATGAATATGTAATCCTTATTCAATCAGCATTGCAATTCCTCAAAGTACTTAGCCAATACACAAGGTTAATTAAATCAAGTGACAATAAAAAATAATATAGAAGAGAAGAGATTGAGTTAATAAAACCCCTTTTAATTGTCTTCTAGCCGAAAATGATCTCCCTTGCATAAATCTATCTAAAAGTTTCTGTATATTGTCTCTCTATATCTCCATATATGGCACAAGGCACTAATGACCCATATATATAGGCCTTAGAGGTGGTTACAAGAAGTTATAAAATAGAAAGGCACCTTTTAACATGAAGGGTTACAATCCTATACAGAATACACAACTTCCAGGGCATTTTTTTTTCTCTCTAAATGACTTTATCTCTGAAAATTCCCTTCATAAAAGTTCTATATCTTTGAGTAACTTTCTAACACAACTTGAATCACCTCATTTAGGTGTCTGTAGAGGAAGTTACGATTGAAATAAGAAAACTGCTCAATCTAGAATCTTTTAGGCCTTTTGTTCCTGTGCTGAGTCATTCCAAGGTGCCAACTCATTACAGAAGCTCTCTGTGACGACTCATCCCATGTGTAACAACTCGTGACAGTCTCAAATCTTCCAAAAATGAGTCTTTTTTTCCAACTTGTTTTAACCAATTCCAAGCCTTTTCCAATGATCATTAGGCCTAAAAATACTTCAAAACATACAAACAAACCTAAAACGCATTTGGTAGATAGAAATCACATACTAAGAACATAAAAACACAAGATCACAAACAAAACAAACAACATAATTACTAAAATACTCCTAAATAAGTATGCATATTTGTGCTATATTAATAGGTTCCAACTTGGTCCCTTGTTTCTCCACTTTAAGTGAATCCAATGCAAAAGCTTCCATCTTGCCTTTTGTAGCTAGTTGATAACATTATTTGGCCATAGTTTGATCACCCTAGATAGTAACTTGGTCTCCCATGGGTATCTTCATTTTCAAATATTTGATACTCATTATAGCTCTTATTTCATATAAATTTGGCCTCCCAATTATCCTACTATAGGTCAAAGGAAGGTTATGTTGAAAATAGTTTTAATAGCTTTCAAGTCTTCAGTTTCCTAATTCCTTAGTTTTATAATCAATTCCACCATTCCCATTAGCTGTGTAGTTCCTCTGGTGATGGGGTTCAGCACGACCTTTAAATCCATTATCGATCCTCTCATCACTCGGTAAGTATTCTAGGATAATGCATTGATGATACTTCCATCATCATCCAATGTCCTTCTAACCAAGTAATTATTAATATAGGCTTTGATGACTAATGCATCATTGTGGGGGTGTCGGACATGCTTGTCATTTTCTTGGTTGAACATAATTACTTTATCATATTTTGATATAGAACATAATTCTATCTGATTCCTCTTTGGCCTTTTCCCAAATGGTGATTCTCCTCCAATAATCATGTTAATTACTCTAGCTACTTTATTTTGAGCTTTTTTAGATCCGATTTATTTCTATTTTGATTATCTAAGTCTCAGTCTCTTTTAATGGCTATGAATATTTCTAACTTTCTGTTCTTAATGAGCTATTTGATTAATTTTTTAGATCTCAATAGACATTTATGTCATGTCCATATTCTCGGTAGTATTGACAGTAGGTTCTTCTATCCCGTGCTTAGGCGCTGGACGGACTTATCCTTCAGACCGGAGGTATGCCAATACCCTTTTTGTTTGATCCACATAAAGATTTCTGATCTTAGAGCATTTAGTGGTGTATATTTCTCAATCTCTGTTTTAAATCCCTCTACTAGGTTTCTGAATATGGTTCATGAAGTTAGAAGTTTCCTCGAATCCGATCTTCCTTCTCTTTTATAAGGAGCTTTCTCATCTTTTCAGTGAAACTTCATGTCTTTGTCCAAGTACTTATGTGTCATTCTTATTTGTCCAAGTACTACAAACATCAGAACATCTATTTGCCATTCTTGACCCATATTGTATCCATACACCCACCATATCTCATGCTTAATAATAACACTACATGAATCTCCTAGGCCTTATGCACACCCCTATGTATCCATAACTGAGGAATACAATCCTAAAACTATGCAAGTTATTGCTCCAATGGAGAGCCAAGACCTAAATTTAGTTTGGAAGATTTTTGGGTCTTAATTTAGGTCTCACTTTGCAAATTAGCCAATTTAAATGCATATCACATACATATGTAGTATGGCATCAAATATAAATTGTATGTTTCAACATATATATCATATATATATATATAGAATATGTAAGATGGATGCACAAATATGGAGTGATCATGTGCTTTTCCTAATCATATTCTAACTCTTAAAATATACTATGGGCCTTGTCATCTTGGGCTTTGAAACCTTGGGCCATGTCACCATGGGCCTTAGAAAAGCCTTTAAGCATGAAACTCCTTGTCACCATCTGCATGGATCACCATTTTGAACACCTCAAGCTTTATATCACTACTCTTGTGAATTACATTCAATCCTTGGCATACCAAGGCAAATATTACAAGCAAAAAGCATATGAGATGCAACCATTGCATGTTAGGGTTAAAAGGCCAAGCATACAAGCATGAAAAGTCATATTTTTAGGTTCCAAGTGCTCCTCAAAAACTGCTCATGGTCGTTAGGGTAGCCTGTGAGTGGTGCAGACCTTGTGAAAACAGGCCATAACTGAAGATTGAGTTAATTCTGAGCCGCTCACAACCTAGAGTCAGCTCCTCACGATTGTAAGAACCTTTGGAACAAAATTTAAGCTATTTTTTCCATATGTTAAGCCACAACAATTGCAACTAACAATAACCATAATCAAAAAACTTGTAATTATCATCAAATTTAGCAAGTGTAAAGTGCAAAAAGGGGCTCTGATACTACTGAAAGCAAACAATTATGCAACTTTGAAGTATGGTGAGCACAAGCCTTTAATAGGGTGAAATTTTAAATTTTTCACTTGCATAACCCTTCATCACATGAAGAATTCGAATCCCAAGGATCTAATTTGCATTTAACACATAGCTAAATATCAAAACAACATGTAAACAATATCCTATGAATTCTAAGTTTTAAGAAAACTTACAATCTCCTAAGTTTGATGTAGACCACAAGTATTCTACAAGCTTTAGACCTTTTAGTTCAACTCTTGAATCAAATGCTTAGCCTCCCAAGTGTTATGCCTCTACCTTGAAACACCAAAGCTTAGCCAATCACCTTCTTGCTTTGATTAAGCTTAGCAACAATTACCCTCTCTATTGACCCTTAGAAACTTGCACTACTCAATTCTCTTGCAAGAAAGCTTAGGGTTTTATTTGTGTATTTATTTCTCTCTTTTATGTCTCTACACAAAATTCTCTAACATTAGAACACTTCTTAGGTTATGTATATATATATATTGAAAAAGTAAACCCTATCATATGATAAGTATATAACTCATCATGATAAGTATGCAAGTTGTATGTCTAATTAGTGTATAAAAAAGTGTGTAGAGAATTAATACATCCCATGTATTATGTCTAAATTCATTCTCTACACATACCAATGTGTTATACACCTTAGCATAGCCATGGTCAACATTTTACACATTAGGGATAATGTATGCCTAACATGACTAATTTGACCATGTCATGGGCTTAGTAATTGGGCCAACACTTGGCCCAAGCCCAATCTAACATATAAATGGGCCTTGATAAGGTTCATGGGCCTTCTCAATATCTGGACTAATCTTTGGTCCAAAACCCTTTTGGGCCTAGGCCCAAACTTCTTGGGCCATTAATCCAAGTCCACTTAGAAACAACATCTATTATTAATTTATTACTTTAATTAATATCTTATATTAATCATGTATAAATTAATAATTAAACCCTCAGTTGAATTAGATTTCATGATATGCTAGAATCATTGCTCAAAGCATAAATCCAATTCTATCAATCTTAATTAATTGATTAAATTCTTTAGTTAATTATTAGATTAATATTGATGGCGAATTAGTAAAGCTCTTTAGGTGTGACTTACTAGGTTCATGTCTAATTGGCAATGAGAAAATAACATCAACACTTGATATTATTTAAAACTATTTTCAAGTCTAAATGTGAAAATCCCAATTATACACATTTAGTTCTCATAAGTTGTGAGTGACCCTAGCTTCAAAATCACAACTACCCAGTTAGAAATGAATGCATGTATTGATTCACATGAACCCTTTGGTTATAATTACCATTCACTAAAATCCTTTCATTAGAAGATCTCAATATAGCCTAGAGTCATGGTTTAGTCAAACACTAATAGTTATATCATATGACCTCATCTCAAGTTCTAATTCTTGATAGCCAACATTGAAACTCTTTCAGTTCATGTCATGTTTGTCTTGGCCAAGAATTTATTCATCAAGAACAGACTTAGATAGCATAGGATCTTATCTCGGTTCACTCCAGGCAATGAATCCCATCTTAGCTAAACACTCAACCCTACATTTAATCGACCACACACCATATACCTATGTATGATTAACATAAGTAAGTAAGTGGTAATAAACCCCAACCATTTAAATGTGGATGACTGTGTCACCTCAGGTTAAAGGACTATATGTACAATTATGACCTAAATTATGATTGTTGACTATAAATGAATATCCACGCAATCACAAATCTAACATCATGTTCGATCCACTCATATCATGAGCATCCACATGTCTATTCTAATATCTCATATTAAGTAGTATAAGACTCACCACCTCCCACTATTAGTATTACATACTAATCAAGGAAAATAGATAGAGGTGATAGCCAAATTAATATTACCCAAATATTAATTTACTGACTATGAACAATTTTATAGCATATGTACTAAACAAATTTGTCACTTATATTATCAACTCTTAATAATAAATTTATTTAACATTATGATAATGGATAAATATTCAATCAAATAAATGCTTTAATTAATAGAATATTATTTTATTACCATTTAGGATAATTTACAATGTCAAATATGTGATTGGCCTCTAGGGCATACAACCTATGCTTACAATCTGAAAGGAAACGGTTATGCAACTTTAAAGTGTAGTGAGCACAAGCCTTAAATAGGGTGAAATTTTAAATTTTCCACTTGCATAACCCTTTATCACATGAAGAATTCCAATACCAAAGATCCAATTTGCATTTAACATGTAGCTAAACACCAAAACAACATGTAAACAATAACCTAGGAATTCTAAGTTTCATGAAAACTGACAATCTTCTAAGTTTGATGTAGACCACAAGTATTCTACCGGCTTTGGATTTTTTGGTTCAACCCTTGAATCAAATGCTTAGCCTCCCAAGTGTTAGGCCTCAAGCTTAAAACACCAAAGCTTAGCAAATCACCTTCTTGCTTTGATTAAGCTTAGCAACAAATAGCTTCTCTATTAATCCTAAGAAACTTGCACTAACTCAATTCTCTTGCAAGAACACTTAGGGTTTTGTTTGTATATGTGTTTCCCTCTTTTGTGTCTCTACACAAAATTCTCTAACCTTAGAACACTTATTAGGTTATGTATATATATATATTAAAAAAGCCCTATCATATGATAAGTATACAACTCATCATTATAAGTATGCAAGTTATATATCTAATTAGTGTATAAAAATGTGTGTAGAGAATTAATACATCCCATGTATTATGTCTAAATTCATTCTTTAGACATACCAATGTGATATACACCTTACCATAGCCATGGTCAACATTTTTACACATTATGGATAATATATGCCTAACATGACAAATTTGACCATGTCATGTTCACATGGAATTGGGCATGGTAATTGGGCCAACACTTGGCCCAAGCCCACTACAACATACAAATGGGCCTTGGTAAGGTTTATGGGCCTTCTAAATATCTTGGACTAATCTTTCGTCCAAAACCCTTTTGGGCTTAGGCCCAAACTTCTTGGGCCATTAATCCAAGTCCACTTAGAAACAACATATAATATTAATTTACTACTTTAATTAACATCTTATATTAATCAAGTATAAATTAATAATTAAACCCTTAGTTGAATTAGATTTTATGATATGCTAGAATCATTGCTCAAGCATAAATCCAAATCTTTCATTCTTAATTAGTTATTTAAACTCTTTAATCAATAATTTGATTAATATTCATGGCGAATTGGTGAAGCTCTTTTAGGTGTGACTTACTAGGTTCATGTCTAATTGGCAATGAGAAAATACCATCAACACTTGATATTATTCGAAACTCCTTTCAAGTCTAAATTTGAAAACCCTAATTATACACATTTAGTTCTCATAAGTTGTGAGTGACCCCTAGTATCGATATCACAACTATCCAATTAGAAATAAATGCATGTATTAATTCACACGAACCCTTTGATCATAATTATCGTGCACAAAAATCCCTTCCTTAGAAGATCCCGATATAGCCTAGAGTCATGGTTTAGTCAAACTCTAATAGTTATATCATATGAATTCGTCTCAAGTTCTAATTCTTGATAAAATATAACCAATATTGAAACTCTTTTAGTTCGTGTCATATTTGTCCTGGCCAAGAACTTATTCATCAAGAACAAACTTAGATTGCATAAGATCTTATCTCGGTTCACTCCAGGCAATGAATCCTATCTTGGCTGAACATTCATCCCTATATTTAACCAACTAGAGCCACCACAAACCATATACCTATGGAATATTACCACCATAAGTGGTAATAAACCCTAACCATTTAAATATGGATGACCGTGTCACCTCAAGTCAAAGGACTATATGCACCATTATGACCTAGATTATGATTGTTAACTATAAGTGAATATCCATGCAATCACAAATCTAACATCTTGTGTGATCCACTCATCTCATGAATATCCACATATCTATTCTAATATCTCATATGAAGTAGCATGAGACTCACCATCTCCCACTATTACTATCACATACTAATCAAGGAAAATAGACAGAGATAATATTAAAATTAATATTACCCAAATATTAATTTACCCACTATGAACAATTTTACAGCATATGTACTAAATAAATTTGTCACTTATATTATCAACTCTTGATAATAAATTTAATTAACATTATGCTATTGGATAAATATTCAATTAAATAAACACTTTAAATAATAGTATATTATTCTATTTCCATAGGGGATAATTTATAATGTCAAATATGTGATTGGCCTCTAGGGTATACCACCTATTCTAATAATCTTCCACTTCCACTAGAGCCAATCACTACAATATCTTAGACCCATCTTCTCAATATGTCGATCCAGTTATAGTTGTGTCAATGCTTTAGTAAGTGGATCGGCGACATTATCAATTGAAGCTATCTTTTGCACGATGATATCGCCATTTCTAATAAGTTCCCTTATAATATGAAAATGCCTTTCGATGTGTTTGGATTTTTTGTGAGACCTCGGTTCCTTAGCCAAAGCAATGGCTCCATTTTTGTCACAATAGAGAGGAATTGGGGACTCAACGGATGGAACAATTCCAAGTTCGGTAATGAAATTTTTAATCTAAACAACCTCATTAGTAGCGTATGATGCGGCTATATATTCGGCTTCTGTAGTTGAATCAGTAGTGACACCTTGGTTGGAACTCTTCCAGCTCATTGCTCCTTCATTACAAATAAACCCAAACTTAGAGATAGACTTTCTATCATCCACATCTAACTAAAATTCAGAATCTGTGAAACCATCTATTTGTATATCACCTCCTCTATAAGTTAAGACTAAATCTTTAGTCCTTCTCAAGTACTTAGAGACTATCCAGTGTTACATATCTGGATTAGATTGAAACCTGCTAGTCACATTAATAGCATAGCCAATATCAGGCCTAGTAAACAACATAGCATACATCAAGCTTCCTATAGCAGATGCATAAGGAACTTTAGCCATTGGCTCTATTTCCTTAGGTGTTTTAGGTGACATACCTTTGGATAATGGATACCATGCCTAAATTGTAATAATCCTCTCTTGGAATCAAGCATGTAGAAGCTCTTCAACACCTTTTCCAAGACTTTAGGATAAACCTATCATTCTTTTTTATCTAACTCTATGGACTCAAACGCGAAGAATATAGGCAGCTTCCCCTAAGTCTATCATAGAGAAAGTTTTACATAACCATAGTTTCACATTTGTAAGCATGCCAACATCATTCCCAATTAATAAAATATCATCAATATATAGTACTAGGAAAGTGAGTTAGCTCCCACTAACCTTCTTTTATACACAAGACTCATATTCATTTTTTATAAAACCAAAACATCGAATGGCTTTATCAAAATGATGATTCCAACTCCTTGATGCTTACTTTAGACCATAAATTAATCTATTAAGCTCGCACACTTTGGAACCTTCCTCGGATTTAAAACCCTTGGTAATATAACCATTAAGAAAAGCAGTTTTCACATCCATTTGCCAACTTTCATAATCACAGTGTGCAGCTATGGCGAGAAGTATTCGAATGGATTTAAGCATGGCTACCAGCGAGAAGGTTTCTGTTGGGTTTCGTGATGCTAAACGCAATAAAAATTTAAAATTTTTATCCTAAATCCTAACCAGGATCCATGTAATTTGATTAAAAAATTTAATTTAGGGTTTCTAAAACCTTACCACAAATGCAAGTAGAGGCTAGATTGCTAGAAGGGAGAGAGGAGGTTCACACCGGTGAAACCTTACCTCAAGCTTTTTGCTTTCTTTGATCAGATTAAAATATCTCCAAAAGGATGCATCCTCTAGTGGTATCCACACAAACAACCCTTGATAAAAAAATTAATCTATGTGTGCTAGCACCTTCTAGATTGTCTCACAAAATCGAGAACGAAAGAACTCTATGTTTTATTTTCTCAAAAGGGAGAGAAAATAAATTTTGGGTGGCTGAAGTGATAGACGTATATGAAACCCTAGAGAACATGATATATTTATAGACTTTTCAATTAGGATTTCAATTACCAAAATGCCTTTTGGTATATGCCACTTTTAATTCTGATTTGATTTAAATAACAAAATAGAAATATATTTTCTATTTATTTAAGATAACCGTTACCTTAAATAATTATATATATATATATATATATATATATATATATATATTCTGAGTGTGTGACCCTGTAGGTTCACATAATGTTGGCAGTGCGCCTAAAATCCCTATTTAGGCCTATAAGTCATAATTGGCCTCTAGCAAGATATTATGACTACCCAAGTTATGTGAGAACCGATAATTTGACGAACTTTAATTTACATCGTATATTGTAGTCCCTTTATCACATGTATCTCAATGGAACATAAGGCATAATTTCTATCATCCTCATATAGTTCAATAATATTATGACTTGATTCTAAGTAGACTGAGAATGATAACTCTTTATCAATACACTTCAGCATGGCCATGCATTTTCTTTTAGTCTACCTTATCAAGGGGCCCATAAATATCTTACTCATATTAAATGAGGGATAAATTCCTTCTCAATCACTCATATTCCTCACAAAACTCATTTCATATCCAACAATATTCTATTCCATCATCCTATTAAATACAATGTTAGAATGTGTCAAAATATAAAATAGTTATGTAGAAATCTATGGTGATTTCAAGGTTGAAGGACTAAAATAATATTATTGTGATGAGAATAACTTATGACAATTATCTATGTAGTATTCTCATAGTGGGTCAATCCAGTACATCATTTCTCTAAATAGTACCTATGAGTTGACTTAATATCTCATATTCATGATTAGTAAAACATAATCATCAGTCAACATAATACTAGTCTTAATTCATTATTATGACTAGGGATAATTTGAATAGAACTCATATTTAATCCAAGAGTTTTACTATCAAGTCACATACTTGATGACTTTAGAAAGAATTAACTATTCAAGTAATTATCATAACACAAAAATGATAATGAAGGTGCCTCTTTATTAATAAAATAATAAAGTCAAAACACAATCACATATGATTGACCTAGTGCATATAACTAACAATCTCCCACTTGCACTAGGCCAAATCAACATTGTATCTAATACCTATGGACCTAGTATGACTCTCATGCTTAGGTTGTGGAAGACGTTTAGTCAGTGGATTAGCAACATTACCATTTGTAGGTACTTTGCATATCTTCACGTCTCCTCTCTCAATGATTTCTCCAATGAGATGATAACGCCTAAGTATGTGTTTGGATCACTTATATGATCTGGGCTCCTTAGCTTGAGCTATGGCAATACAAGTTCACTGGATCTAATATACTAGGAACAACACCTAGTCCATTTATGAACTTCTTGATTAAAACAACATCCTTAGCTGCTTCTGAGGTAGCTATATACTCATTTTTTATTGTAGAATCAGTAACGGTGTCTTGCTTGGAACTCCTTCAACTTACTGCACCTCCATTCAAATAAAAACATATAACCTGACTGTGATCAAAAGTCATCTTTATCAGTTTGGAAGCTAGCATCAGTAAGACCATTTACAACTAGCTCATCTTCTTGACCACCATACAGTAAAAATGCATCCTTAGTTCTTCTCAAGTACTTAAGGATATTTTTAACTACTATTTAGTGACTTTCACATGGATCTGACTGGTATCTGCTTGTTGTGCTTAAGGCATATGATACATCAGGTCGAGTACATAACATTGCATACATGATAGACCCAATAGCAGATGCACATGAAATCTTACTCATACAGTCTCGCCCATCTTGTGTTATAGGACATTGAGTCTTGCTAAGACTAATGCCATGTGACATTAGCAAGAATCCTCTCTTAGAGTCTTGCATGCTAAACCTGTTCAATACATTATCAATATAAGTGCTCTAACTTAGGCCAATAAGCTTTCTAGATCTTATCAATATAAGTGCTCTGACTTAGGCCAATAAGCTTTCTAGATCTATATCTATAGATCTTGATGCCAAATATATAAGCGGCTTTACCAAAGTCTTTTATTGAAAAACAATTCCCTAACCATAATTTAATATTTTGTAAAGTAGGGATATCATTTCCAATGAACAGTATGTCATCAACATATAGCACTAGAAACACAATTGTGCCCCCACTAACCTTCTTATAAACACAAGGTTCATATTCATTCTTAATGAAGCTAAACTCTTTGACTGCTTCATCAACATCTGCTCAAATCTATTCTCTAACCTCTTTGTTGTTTCATCTTGTTGGTTCATTTTTGTAGACATCACATCCATGAACTTGTCCAACTTGCTCTCTAAAGAAATCCCTTTATCTTGCTGAAAGTTAGACTGGTGATGCTGTGCATTTAGTCCTCCAAAACCTGGTGGTGCTTGTGGCCTCCACTGGTTGTTTCCTTGATTGCTCCAAGAAAAATTGGGATGATT
>CATIWM010191633.1:0-18848 GCA_949671775.1 Mallotus repandus
ATATATAACATGTGAAAGTTAAAAGTGAAAAAAAAAATTGTAATATTATTAACTTTTTAATAAAAAAACATAGATAATATAATTTTACCTTAAAACTGTCGAGCTCAGAAGATATTGTATGTTTTCTTTAAAAAAAAAGATATTATACGAAAATGGGTCTAGTCCCAACAAAATTTGACCCAAAAAACCTAGACTCCAGCTATTTATACTCCTTTGTAATTTCTAGCATTCTATTAAACTCTACAACATATTTATTTATCTTATTTTATGTTGATTTATCATTTACTAATTTAATAAAATATCATTTTTACCTTTTTAATTAAAAGACAAAGCATTCAAGTAATTTTTAAAAGAAGATAACTTCTTCTAATAACAAAATGAAGCCTGCATAATTATTAATGTTACATTGGTAAAAAAAATTATTAATGGTACACTATATTTAATTAAAAAAATTATATTTAATATTTAATTTACTTATATATATAAATATATATATACTTAATGCCGGTAAGTCACCAAGTTGCCTCCATCAACAAATTGAAGGTCCAAAGTTGCATGAAAACCGGATGCTATGGTCAAGTGGAACGTGCCTTATGCGTGTGGCACCTACTGCCTCCCCTCCACAAAGAGCTTAACCTCCAGCAGCACAAATGATATATAACACGACTGTCTTCGATGAGTGCATCTTCGTTTATTACTGGAGTACTGGAGGAAGCCCTTTCAATTTCATCTGAGACTTGATAGGTGCCACAGCAATCAAAATTGCCATTGCTAAAGGTTTAATAAAGCCATATATGGAATTTGTCAATAGTTTCTCGATCTGGAACTCCTATCTATTAAATGAAGCAGCTGAGTTATCATCATACTGCCCTCTCCACGCATTTCCACTGTCAGTCCCACTGCAGGCTTGATTTTTAATATAATATAATATAAATAATAAATATATAATATAATTATAATATTATAATATAAATATATAAATATAATATACATAAATAAATATATAAATATAAAAACATAAATACATATATATAAATAATATAATATAACCATATAAATAAATTAAATATTTAATATAATTTTTTCAATTAAAATGTAGTGTATCATTAGTATTTTTTTTTTGTCAATGTAGCATCAATAATTTATGTTATTTGATTCTTCGAATATGTATATTAATATTTAATTAATTAAATGTAGACTTCATTTTATTATCAGAAAAAAATTTCTTCTCTTAAAAAAATTACATAAATATTTTGTCTTTTAATATGAGGGCAAAAATGATATTTAATTAAATTAGCAAATGAATCAAAATAAAATAAGATAAATAATTATATTATGGGGTCTAGGAGAGTGCTGGAAGCTCCAGCTCGAGTATAAATAATTGGAGTCAAAAAACTAAATGCATTTAACTTTTTCATTTTTTCATTGGAACTATTTTCTTGAAAATAAAAAATTAAGAAAATCATTTATTAAAATAAATATTTTTCACATTTTTTTAAGATTTTATAATAAAGCATATTAAAAAATCCTAAAAATTATTTTTAATTGTATAATCAAGTATTTAAAATGATATTTCTGTTAAAGAACAACTCATGCATTACAATTTTTTAAAAATTATGTAAGTTACCGACTTTTAAAACTCACTAAATTCTTAAAATTAATAATATTAGTGTAAAATGAATATTAAATGAAATTGATATCTCTCAACTCTCAAGTCTTAATCTAGGCTTATTGCAGTTTCAGATTTTCATTTCCCTTTTCCTTTGTACAGAGTAACCTTACTCTAGCTTGTTGCAGTTTCAAGGGGTGTAATTGGTCTCTGGACTAGCAATCACGCCCTTCCCCATTTTTTTCTTTTTATTTTTTTTAGTATTCATATCTATTCATATTAGTACTATATCTATATATATATATGGTCGTTTTTCTTTGTGCATTGTCATTATTTTTGTGCAGCTAGTGTCGTGGAAGTATGCAATTTTATTGGCCTAGAGTCATGAACTCCTTATTCGGGCCAAGAGCAGTTGTTTGAGCTCTAATGTCGTCGTACTTCAATCGACATTACCACCAATGGAGTCCATATTCGAGTGTCTTTGTTTTGTCATGTGGGTGATTCATGGTAAGATGTTAGTCACTCTTCAACTCAAGTCAACAATTATAGTCAGCCCATTGAAAAAAGAGCACACACGAACCTTCATATAGGGCCCTGAAGCCTGGCCTAGTGGCTAGGCTATTAGAGGATAAGACTGTGGGTCTCCGCGACCCACCCCTATCAATTTTGGTAAAAAAAAAGAACCTTCATATGGATGTTTCTCGAGTTTGAAGCTGCCATGCCAAGTGGTTTTATGTGCTTTTGCTTGTGTAACTTCTAAAAAATTAAGGTTTCTTCTCCTACATGGGAATCAATTATAATGGGTTCTGTTTATGGATTGGACGTGTCTATATATGGCTTGGTATCGTGGGCTTGCAAGGTGGAAAAATCATTGGGCTTGCAAGGTGGAAAAATCATTGTAATATCTGTTTACTTTAATGAATTACCATTGATTGTTCCAAAAAAAAATTGAAGATTAAATAATTTGCCTTTTAAAACCTTTTTTTTTTTATCAAACCTTTTAAAACCCTTTAACTATTCAGTAAAATGTGCTATTATTGATGGAAGATTTGGCAATTTTGTCATGCTGGGGTGGTTTTTGGGAACTTGGAATGAGCAACGGACATGCTCCATGGCTGCAAAAAAGCTTCTCAAAAATATATCCATCAATCAATCAATCCAATCAGAAGTCAATCAAAAATTTGAACAGCTTATATACATTTTTCATTTACCAATCGAGGTAAAAGTAAAAAGATCAGACAGCCCATAAATTGCCACGGCCTATCATAATTGCTGATTAGGGCTATGATGCTTGCTTTCATATGCAAGAGCTTTGCTCATTTATTGAATGGAAGCTATACGACCGGTTATGGCCTACTCACTGACCGGTGACCAAAATTTTCCTCTTCTCTGGCCTGCAATGTCAGGTCAGGGCCAGTGCACACTTGAGCAGCGCTTTATAGCTTTTGCTTTGCACCAACACAGCAACTCACTTTTACAAGTGCTCTATTTTTTTAAGTAATAATATGACGTATATTGTTAAATATTTTATATTTTTTGGGCCTAAAATGAAATTATTAGAGTGTTAATTTATTAGTATTTAAAAAAAAAATTGATCTTCAGACTCATATCAATTATCATTTGTTCTAAAAGCATCTTCAACCGACTACATTTTGGCATGGATTAGAATGCATTTGCTTTCTAATGTAACGGTAAAAATCCATGCATTTTGCATTGGATGAACAATGTGCAAACATAAATAGCACATACTGTTCACCAAAGGCAAATTTTTTTTTGTTAATATCAATAAAAATTCTTTTTGTTTATAAAATTTTAATGTAGTTCAAATAATTTTGTTCAATTTAGTCCAAATTTATATTGTATTTATCATATTATTATTAAATGCATATAATTTAAATTTAAATTTTTTGACTTAAATAAAAAAATATTGTTACTTAAAAATAATCTAGGTAGCACGAACACTGGAAACGAAGATACGGACACAGAGAAACGATTTTTTTAAGAAAATATAGGATACGGATACTGAGATCAATTTATAAATATAAAAAATATAGGGGTTAATTTATAAATATAAAAAATTATAAAATTCATTTTATATAAATTATAAATTAGATTCAATTCAAAAATATACTTTTCATGGTTAGTAATATTTTTTAACATTAAAAATAATTCTAAAACATACTAAAACAACATGTGGTAATGTTATCTTATAACATAAATAAAACAATAATACATTAATTATGCACAATTTTTCAATAACAAATAAATAATTTTTCATCTAATTTTACTTTTAATAATAAAATCATAATACCCGTGAGTAACATTAATAAATCAATATTTTATTCATAATATTTATTGGCAATTTCAGTTTATAGAATCTTTTACTTAATTAATATTTTTACTCTCAATGTTCTCATTAATATCTTCATTGAAGAATACTGTTTCTAATTTCGGTCTATCTAATGATAGAAGATACATATATTTAAAAGGGACACGCGTGTTCTTTTTCTTTTTATTTTTTGAAATGGCCCCGACACTTTTTTTATTTTTGAAAATGCCTCGAAACGTGTCGGATAAGTTTTTGAGACATGTCAGTGTCCATGCAACATAGAAAATAATATATGGATAGTAAAAATTAAACAGTGATAGGTATGTATTAATTTAACAATCGATTTTAATTTAAAATAATTGTGGATGTATTTATAAATGTAGAGCAAAATATGCATATTAATTTTTTTAAATATATTAATATATTAAATTTTATTATAAATAAATATATAGGTGTATATAACAAGTATTGAATAAAACATAAGTGTAAGAGTATCCCCAATGCATTCTTTATTTTACATAAACTCTTTATTAGAATGAGTGATTGTAAAAAATAGGACTCCAACCCACTCTCTATCTCTAAATTATAGATTAGAGAGTGAGTTTGGCTCTCTACATATAGAGAACCAAAATTTACTCTCTATTTCACTTTTTATACAAAGGTTAATTAATCCACTTTTATTTTCTATACACATCCTTATTTTCTATTGGTTTCTTTTATTACCTAAAATTTTTTTCTCTTTCTTTCCACAATATTCAAAAATTAAAATTAAATATTTATAGGATAAAACAAAATGAAAAGTGAAATATAAAGAGTGCATTGGACTTAAATAAAATTGTTTACTCTTTATATTGAAAGATTCCTTAAGATGTTTTTTATTATCTAGAATATATTATTTATTTTAAAGAGTACCATTGGAGATGCTCTAATATGTAAAATGTATAAATGATATGATATTAGTAATGAAAAATATTAAATGAGTTATAAAAAAGAATATGTAGAGAATCTTTTTTTTTTAAAGTTGAAAATGAAATAATGAATTTGAATAAAATTTACTGTAGCATCTACAATTTGAAATAAAATTTATTATATTTTGAAGTAAAGGGTCAGAGATGACCTAAATAAATATTCGCTTAAAATTTTTTATATTTAATAAATAAAAATATAAAACATGTAAAAATGTTTAAATGTAAAAGTATTGCTTCGTGGCTCAATTCAGCCAAAGTATAATTAATATAATACCTTAATCGATCATTGCTCGTACGGCTTCTGAATTTTCATGAACTGCATGGCCTTAGTTATTATAGAAACCAGTTTTGGATGATCAAAATAGAGGTTCAGTTTGAACACAGATTATAGAAGTCAGCACATTCATATATGTACAGATTACGAGTAGTTTACAAGAACAGTCTGATATTATATATGGCTAGTTATAGTGGAAACACCAGGAGAAGAACTGCTGTTGCACAGTTGCTTCTTTGACTGGTCTGGAGTACATCAGAAATTCAGAAAGTCAGGGGTCGTTTTGAAGAAGAGGGTCCTTTCTCCTGCATATGTTTACCTCTCTTGGTTTTCAAATTGCTGTGATGGGTCCATCACTCTATTGTGCAAATTTATGATAAATAAGCAACAATGTAGTGCAAGACAAGCACATTGTGCTTGGAAACATATGTGCGTGCCAAAGTGTCCGTCTTATAATATATATTAAAATATATTAATTTAATGAGCATAGTTCCCTCTAAAATAGAATCAATATATTGAATTCTATTACATTTTTGCTTGGTTGGAAGTTGGCGTAGATTAGATGTTTGATCAAATGAGCATGAACCCACCATGACTCATCTCCCATTATGTTTACTATCAGCTAAATAATTTCAACAATTGCTGGTGAAGTGCCTGGCTAGTTGACCATTTGGTAGTTAACGTTTCTCAATTATGACATTTGATGTTCCAAATCCTGTAATTAACATATCACACGCCAGACTGATCTATATAGCTAAATTCCCATTACAAAAAGTCTCTTAAACACATGAACAAAAGAATCATAAATAAGCATGGTCTGAATCAAAAGACACAAATTACTAACTAATGCGTGTTTCTATACTTCATTTTATATCATTAATGTTGAAAAACCAAGAATAAAGCTTCTTAACTATTTCATCTTTTTTTTTTCTTGCAAATTTCTGATACTGCCTATGAGCTGTAACCTCTGTCCAAAATTTGTGTTTAGTCGTTATGGTGGGTCATCTTAAAGGTTCAAAAAGATGATAACTTTGGAAGAATTTCATCAACCGTAACTTTACTCAAAATTTCTTGTTACAATTAACATGAGAAAAATATCTACTTTCCATGTGTTATGTTTTTTTTTTTTTTTTTTTATCAACTTCCATGTGTTATGTTTAAAGCAATACTTTATTTATATGAGTTTTATTTTTTAATTAAATTTTTTGGCGTTGGTACACTACTCTATGTGCTGATCCCTTTTCTATATTTGAAACGCCAATTTACTGACTTTAATTCAATTTAGGTAAAATTATAAGTGGGCAAAAGGATTGGGAGTGGGATTGGGATTGCAATTTTCTTTTGAAGAAAAAAGTTAGTGCTTTCTTGCAGTTGAATTAACCAAGTTATTTTACAAAGACAAGATTTACCAGCAAAAGGATAGCCCAAGAAAATGCTGATTAGAAATTGGACTAAATTTGACTAGCCAACAACCATTATTATTACAAATGTCATTATGAGGTTCTCTTATTTTTATTATCTTGTTTCAGTTTGAAATTTTCCAGCAACATGGCAGATGTGTTATATATTATTTTAGCCGTATGAGAACAACTTAATGCTGCACTAGCATTGCACGTACAGTACATATTAAAAAAAAAGTGATCCATCCCTTATGTTTTAGTTGAATTCATAAATTCCAATTGATTGAATGTTTAATAAATTAAAAAAATGAAAAATGGTAGGTAAAATAATAAAATATAATAAATAACTGTTTGACTGAACCTATTTTTGTTTAATTAAAATTTTGAATTCAAATTATACTATTTATATAATTCCGTTAAATGATTATTAAATTTTTTTGTTATTTTTATAATTTGCATAGAATAGCAGTGGTTAAAAATTTATTTGGTTTAAATGAATTTCATAAAATTTTGTAAATTTCATTTGTAAATTCAAGTAAGTATGTTTAGTTTAAATAAAATTTATTTTGAATTCCAACTTTTTTATTTTGTTAAATTATTTGAAACTAAATTAATTTTTATTAATAAAGTATGTTTAGTCTAAATGAATTTAGAATTCATTTGGAAATGAAATAATTTTTTTTGGTGGGATTGAACCAAATAAATAGTAAAAGATAGAAAAATGATCCTCCTTTTATAGTCTAGTGGCTCAAGTGACAAATATTATAAGATAAGATTATGATTTTTCTCTTGATGTTTCAGTTGTTAAAAAAAGATTATCTTCCCTTGATATCTCAATTGTTAAAAAAATAGAAAAAAGAAAAGCAAAATGTTCAAATAAGAAGAGTCCAAATCCATGGCAAATCAATTAATAAAATTAACAAGGAAATTGGGTATCTTTTGGATAGGGGATATTTGGGAATTAAAATTCTTTAATTTATTCTTAATCCTTTTTTAAAAAAAAAATAGCATAATTAGACACTACTAACCTTTTTGGAGGCTGATGATTAAAGGTAATTTAATCAAATCAAATAAAGCTTGTGCATAAGTCAAAAGTTAAGTTGGATTCAAACCAAAAAAGCAGAAGGGAAGTAATTGCTGCTAATTGCTATAATGAATTTAGAATTTAACATTAAACTTGCCTTGTCTACCTATATTTTTGTAATCCACTTGATGGTCACTGTACTTTAAATATGGCCTTTTCTAGATTTGCTTTACATAAAGAGTAGGGCACTTTATGGATGGATATCTTAGATTTTAAGTTGAGCTGTTTTATTTTTTTATTTTTTTACGTTTTTTTAGTTTTGATAAAAAATTTAATAATTTATATTTATCAATTTTTTTAAGTATGAGAATATAAAAAAATTAAATTATGTCTCCCACATGTATATAAAATGACATTGTTGTTATTGTTCAAATCTTCGAAACGCCACCGGTGATGCTTGACCTACTGATTAAGGTTCTGTACCCTTATTTGAAAACACAGATTCATAATCCTCCACCTCCAATTTGTAATCGCCAAAAAAACTTGGAAATGTCTTTTCTTTTGCATGATAAAAGAAGTACTTCACAAAAATATGTATCCTAAATAATAAAAACACAAAAATTTAATATGCACTTTTTGCTTGAGCATAATGCCTAGTGAATTAGATTGAAAGAAAACCTTTCCAGGCATGTTTCCAAAATTTTTTCTTAATTCATTTCACTAATAATGTGAAATAGCATGTATTTGTAATCTTATAGGTTTCTTTAAGAGCTACTCACAGCTTATTGAATAGACCCACCAGCTACATTTTGAATTTTTGGAGTGAAAAAGCAAGTTTATAGAGTGTTTGAGTGGGTAAAATGATTACTGGTCCAAAGTACCTTAATTATATGCCTAATTACATACATATACATTTATTAATCAGATCCCCAAAAATTCTCATAAATGTCCCTTCCACATGTTTGCTAACCAATTTTTGTCCTTTATTTTTTCAGAATCCAATGCGTGGCTTTCCCTTAAAAGTGGGGCCGAAAGGTTTAACCTAGTGTCTTCTAAAGTCTTTGTTTCACACTTTTCAATTAATTTTGTCAAAAAAAGGGTGTTCAAAATTAATTTAGAAAAAATTGTAACAGTGTATGTGTGGACGACACTTAACCAGTAATATAATGATAATTTTTTTTTAAAGACGTATTAAATTGTAATGTTTGAATCTTTCTATCGTAAATTTTAAAATAAAAAATTACTCTTATCAAACAGTTCGTTATATTTAAATCATCTGACTTCTCTATTTTATCAAAAAAAAATTGTAACAGTATCTTATAAGCAGTGGAACCTCTTATATATTAGGATAAATATGATTTTGATGCAAAAATAAATAAATAATTTTTTAACCAAGAGTGTATTTATTGATATTTTATTTTAAATTTTTTATATTATAAAGACTGAAAATAACGTAATTATTATAATTGAATTTAATAAAAATAATATTTACTCTATTTCGATATAAATATTTTCTGAAGGTAAAATAGTTCATAAATTCTTATTAAATTCTTGCATTTTTTTAACCATTGCAAATTAACTAGAGGTGGGAGAATTTAAACCCGAATTTCTGGAATGATGGCCAAGCATCACATGCAAATTCTAACATTGATAATATACCTTCTTCCAAACATTAATATGAGATTAAAAAAATTTATATGGGAGTTTTACCAATAAAAATTTATAAAAACAATAGTGATATTTTAAAAATTAAGTAATTAAATGATAAATATTTTTATAATATTTAATATTATAAATTTAATCAAACTTGATTAATTAAAGTTCAATAAATTCTAAATATCGATAGTTTAAATAAAAATTATAAATTTTATTTTTTATTATAAAAATTAAGTGGTTAAATAGTAAAATAAATTTATGATATTAAACAAATTATATAGTTAAATTTCTACCACAGATAAAAATTCCCCCATAAAATTAAGGGGGCAAATGGCAACATCTTACCTCCCGCAGCTCTGTGTACGAAATCCAGTAACAATAGACGCTTCCTGATACTTCTGTAAATCAAGGCATAATATATATATATATAGCCCATTGTACTTATCACTTTTTATCAGTTAATACATTAATTTATAATTTTGTCATTTTAACACTTAAATTTGGGTAAAATGAATTTTGAAACTTCTATCAGGATATATGACATGGAATAATGAATCAACATATGTCACATTATAAGGGATTGACTGACCAAAAACTAAAAGTAAAAGTGTCAAATTGACAAAAAATAATAAATACAAGAGTGATAGATGCATTATGTCATCGAATTAGTGCAAAAAATACTGCATTTTAGTCAAATTTATGTGTCAAAATATTAAAACTATAAGTTAAAATGTTAAACTAATAAAAAATAACAAATACAGAATCATGTATGTATTATGTTGTAAATCAATAATACATCACCATATTCATGAGAAAAAAAAAAAGGCCAATACACCATAGGAAAAAAATGATGCAATTTCTATAGCTAAACAAAAACAACATTTTTGGACGATAATGAAATTTTTATTTCATTAAAATAGAAAAATTACACAGGAATACAAGTACTTTAATGAGTACAAATCCAAATTTATAAAAACAAAAGCTTGTAACTCTATTAATTCTTAAATTAAATGTCTGTATAACTCATAATTTTATACAAATACATTTATTCTACTATAATTTTATAGAGTGAATAATATTTTTAGTACTTCACAGTCACCAACAATTCTCACCACTAAGAAGCAATAGATATTGAGATTTGAATCCTGGAATCGATCTTCTTTGGAAGTCCGAACCAACTCCGTGAAAGAGAATATAAACCATCCATGGCGAGGAAGCATCCAACAATAGCTTAAAACAACCACCATCAATCAACTAAAACCTCCATACTTAAAATCAGTGGAGGACCAAAAAAATACAATACCAACTAGAAAAACACACAAAAATTATATATTTCAATCTAAATCCACTAAATAATGGTATAAAAATTAAAAAAAAAGTTTTTTTTTTTTGGTAAAAATAGTTAAAATTACCCAAAAAAAACTACTATCCCATTAAAGACCACCACAGAAAAAAAAAAAAGAATCATGAAAAAAAAAAAACGCTATATACAGAGAGGTTGACAGGACATAAATTCACCGTACCAATCATTTTCAACACCTAAATTCAAGCATCATATATATATACAGTGTCATTCAACCCTAAATTTATCTGAAAACGATGTTTCATACAATTTTCTCTGATTCTGTTTTATATCACTAGTTGCAATCTAACTATATATGATCACCATGCAAAACAAAGTTTTTTTCTTCGTTCTGATTATTAAAAATGACATTGCATTTGTACTTTTTTTTGTATCAATTTTTCCTGAGGAATGCAACTTCTATCATCTATTGTTTTTCCTAGCAAAAATATATTTACAAAATTTCTTTTACAAATGCCAGTGATAGAGTAATCACGTAACAACTTTTTTCAAATGGTATTATGAGGTGTAGAGTTTGATTCTTACTGTTGTCGATTTAAAAGAGATGGTTATTCCTATTGTGCAATTCATCGAAATTTATATTATATTATATCCTATTGACAAAAAAAAAATTTGCAAATCAAATCAAATTATATTACTTAGAAAATTTTAAATTGTGCAAAATCAATAGAAATAGCATAATTATATAGTTTAACACTGTTAAAAATTTGAGAAATTAAAGTAACTGTTTTTTAATAAAAATTTATACATTTTACTTAATATTATGATAAAAACTTCACCATATAAAAAATAAAAAGTTTTTGAATGTACTATTTCAATATTTTTTGACAATGTAAAAACTATATATTAGTTTTTGTTTTACTAAATATATATTCAAAGTCTATTAAGCATTAATTAATTCTATTCAACTCGGATAAAATTATAAAAACAACAAAAATTGTTTCAACAACTAATTGAACATAACTGCATATATTATATCTTGAATTCAAAACATTGTTTATACAAATATAATTTCCTCTCAGTTGATATCAACTGCTATTCTTAGTAAAACCACACACTAAATTTAGTTAAAAACAGAAAATATTTATTAAAATATTGGTTGAAAATTAATAATCGTCAGAATCAATTGGTAGAACACTGTTTTCGCTTAAATAATATTTTGAGTTTAAATTGTAATGTATGCAATCACATTAAATTAGTTGATGAGAAATTTTTTATTGTCCTTATAGTTTTTTCCAAATTTAATAAGATTCAATAAACTTTAAATTTCAATAGTTTAAATAAAAAATATTTATAAAAGGATAATTTTTTTTTTTAGGAAAAAAATGCACACTATTTGAAGGATATATTGTTGATTTTTTAAAAATGTTTGCAAAAAGGAAATAGTTTATTTTATAATTTTATCCAAGTGAAGAAGTGGAGGTCCATGTGTTTTCGACAATAATTTGTAATATGTGGCAACAATCTATCAGAAAGAAAATATCTCCGACAAAGCAATGCCACATTCAGAAGGGTGACTGTAATTAGCAAGACGATGGTACTCAATACAACAATCCATAGAAAAAAGAAAATAAAAAAGGTGTCTTAATTGCTATCAGTACTTTCTCTCTTCTTCTTCTTCTTCTTTCTTCTGGTTAAAAGTGATGAAATTATTGGTCAGTTGCTTCGAAATCTTTTAGTCAAGTTACCACTATAAACAACAAGTATTATTGGATTAAACATGTTAATTACAGTGCCCTACTCTCCCATGAATACGTAAAGCGCAAGTTCACTCACACTTGTCTCAATTACATGCTTATTTGTGATAATGTACCGTTTCGTCCCCCACCACCACTTTTCCATTGATTTAGTTGATGAGATTTGAATTAATTTATACACATCTCTCTTATTTCAAAATTAAATTTGTATCTATTGATAAAATATGATAAAAAAAATTAAAAAATATTTATCCCATATTGAAAAAAAAAAAAAACGAAGAAGGGAGAAAGTTGGTTATAAATTTAAATTTTTTGCTTCCTTTATTAAGTGTGTTAATCACCATATAGTATTTGGTGTACCATTGAAAGCTATCAGCTATACTAGTAGAAAGTTAAATATTTTATTGTGTGGTTGTAATAATTTTTTACATAGTAAATATTTTTCTCTTGGTTTTTTCTTATAATGTCCATGGTTTTTCTCCATTTTAGAGTTTTTCACGTTAAATTATTATGTGTTTCTCTCTTTTATTTTTCAAGTATTTTTGTTCAAGTTGTGATCTAAATGGGTGAGGGGATTTGTTAGATTGTAAAGGGGTCAATTTTTCCCAATAATTGGTATCATAGCCGATGGTTCGATGACGAGCTTGAAGACGGCGTAGGAATTTTTTTAAAATTCTTAGTATGCTCTGTGGTTGCGGCTTTGTTCGATCTTCCATATCATAAAAGATTTTTTAGAAATTATTTTAATCCAACTAGAGGTCTTTAAACACGGTATGGTGTTTATTGAGTGTGATATTGTGTAAGTAAATGCAACAAAGAAAGTTTTGTCACAAATGTTATAATCGCCTAAGAAAGTTGGGACTTAAGTGGTACCGTTTGTGTCCCCCTAATCTCTCCTGGAAACTTTCTTGATGTATTTTGTAGGCAAATTGTTCACTCATTATTCACGCATGAGGTCACTATAGTAGGAAGTACTGTTTAAGTATACGGATGTACTGTGCATTGTTGAGAAAAATGAGCTTCAGATTTGATATAGAGAAATTTGATGGGTGTGTTGATATTGACTTGTGGCGAGATGAAGTCAATGATAATCAATTTAGTTTACACAATAGTTTGAAGGTGTGGGCAATCTTGACACCTAAAGAAAAATTGTCGGTGGAGCAGGGTTCAGCAAATTGCTCAAAAATCAATAAATAAAGATGTTAATATTGTCGCCATCAGTGGTCTCTTTTCTCCATGAGAGATTGGATTATCCTTTTGGCATGTTATTGATCTCCAAGAGTTGTCATGGAAGAGGACGTGCTACTGCTAGCGAGTTCATAGTTCGCACACGGGCATTGGTTGATAGTTGATGCAAGGTGTGTGGTGGAATTGATGTCAATGGCTAATGAACTTTCTAGAAAGTCAACATTAGAAGTTGCACCATAACATATTAGCAGTTTTTCGACATGAACTGACCGATGTGAAAATTCTTAGAGTTGGTGAATTCCATGTATGTATACTCTTATGGTGGAGTATGACAATTTTTGTTTTTAGAATTGTGACTGTCATAGTTGATGGTGTTATTGAGGTAGCTGTTGTTCTTTTAATTTTTTTAATTATGATGGAGATTGATGAAATATGCTAAAAAAAATTAAAAGATGGTTATCCGACATTGAAAAGAAGAGAAGAAAGGAGGGAGGGAGTTGATTATAAATTAAACTGTTTGCTTCCTTTGTTAAGTGTGTCAATCACCATGTAGTATTTGGTGTACCATTGAAAGCTATTAGCTATACTAATAGAGAATTTAAAGGGAAATTCTCTTGGATATACTTGAGCTTTTTGGTGTGAGTGAGAGTTAAATATTTAGTAGCGTGGTTGTCATAATTTTTCACATAGTGAATATTTTTCTCTTGATTGTCTTTTGACAACGCCCATGATTTTTCTTAATTTTGGAGTTTTTCTCGTTAAATTATTATTTGTTTTTCTCTTTTATTTTTCAAGTATTTTTGTTCAAGTTGTGATCTAAAGGGGTGAAGAAATTTATTGGATTGTAAGGGGGTCAATTTTTCCCAACATCTCTCTTGATTTTTATTATGTTAACATTTAAGAATTTGACCATTTTTCTGTTAAGTGATATAAAAATCTTTTCAAATAGTAAAAAAATATAAGTAATTGTAAAATATTAATAACATTTTAGTTCTTTATATTTAGTAATATTAAATACACACATTATTCACTTACTAATGATATGATTTATAAAAAAAAAAAACCATATTATTTGTCTTTATCTTTTATAGTTAATTACAATTTTTTACTGTTTGAAAATCACATTTTAGTTTTTTATATAGTACTTCACTAAAAAAAAATGGTTTAATCCTAACAGAAGTTTTTGAATATTCTTAAATATTAAAAGAATAAAAACGAGGGAAGTAAAAATTTGACTTTTAAAGAAGAGTAAGGTAAGTAGTGTTAATTAGATCAAAGTTGACGAGAAAAATGTAATTTGCTCTTGATTTAATTTAATAAAAGATCAAAAGTATCACAATGTAATATTTTTGTTCTTAAAAATTATATATTAATCTTATTTCTTGTTTAAATTAATAATATACTTAATATAAGTAAAATA
Organism: Mallotus repandus; assembly: GCA_949671775.1. NCBI lineage: Eukaryota > Viridiplantae > Streptophyta > Magnoliopsida > Malpighiales > Euphorbiaceae > Mallotus > Mallotus repandus. The sequence goes on from CATIWM010191633.1 coordinate 14,929, forward strand.
TTATTTTCTATATCCCTCTATTAATAATAAAATACTTTTTATATTTTATTAAAATAAGTTGGTACGAATAAAAGATATATATTAATAAAGAATTTATTAATAAACAACAAATTAATTACTCTTAAAACAGTTCAAAAAAAATTAATTATTCTTAAAATGATGTATAATTTGAGAACAATAAAAAAGAGTGAGTGACTAAAAAAAGTTACTAATAACGGTTGAATCATGCTCCAGTGGGATTATTTTTACGAAAATATCCCAACCCCTCCAATTACTCCCTGAAAGTCCAGCGAGTGATGAATCCTTTACGCTTGCTCATATTCCTTCAACCCTTTGATGAAAGCCCTATAAGCTCGGACATTGGGACGGTTTGCCCTCGGTGGCTCAATTTTCCCTGAATTAATAAGGTCTTGGATGTCATGTTTCAGTCTTAAACACCTTACTAAAGTTGTTCTCATTTAAATTAATGGTAGATATATTGGTATTAGATTAATTATCGAAATATACGGAATTACGATTTTTATAATTTTGCTCATATTAAATTGAATTAATTAGAGTCAACTAAATTTTAATATCAATAATTTAGAATTAAACTAAATTAATTAGAGTCAAATTAACTTTAAATACCACTCATCTAAAAAAAAGTTTTTAATCTAAAACCTATATGACGAAAGGAGTACAAATGGGGTAACCTTTTTTGGAAAAAAAAAAAAATCTATGTTAGATTGTTTGATGGTTCACATCCTAAAAGCAAAATTGTCTAACAAAGCAATAGCCGTAACATAACCAAATTCATAAAAAGCAAATCCTGTACCACCATTACTGGACCACCCACTTCACCAGAAACCACTATAGTCAACTTAGTTTTAGTTAATTGGTTGCTTTTTTGTATCGTTGTCCTTTGTTACACACATGAAGCTGATCAGTCCACTGCCGAGCCAGGAGAGAGCATTAGGCGATTTAGATTATATTTTGAGATTTTTACAAAAATACTCGTTTTTTAGGTAAAATTTTTAACAAAATAGCCACATTTTATCGGATATTATATGTATGTTCAACTTTTATAAAAAATTACATACGTGCCCACTTTTCCGTCGTTTACATTAGTTACATTTTCTTGCTCTTTTTTTTTTTAAATTCCGGATAGCGTCTTCTTCTTCCTCGTTGCTTTTTTTGTTTTTCTATGTGGCTCGGGCTTGTTAGTTTCAGCTTTTTTTCCCTTTTTTTCTCTGTGGCTCCTCCTAATGGTTGTTACTCACTCTTTTTTTTTTTAATCCAATTAACAATTGAGCAACAAGAAGGCTATGGGGAATCAAAGAACAAGAACCCACTCCTCTAGGGTTTATTAGATAGAAGTGAATAGGTAAGCCTTTATATTTTCTTTTTTTTATCTAATTCTCTCACTATTGTTTTTTATTATCCCTAATTAGTTTTTGAATTTGGGGGTTTAGGTTTAAATCTGCAGTAAAGATTTTATTTATGCTTGGGTGAGTTTCAAGGGTAAGAATTAGATTATTTATTGGACACTACAAAGATTAGGATAATTGTTATTGCATTTTTCTTTTCATTAGCAATAAATAGAAATTGGGCAGTTTCAAAATTTTGCTTTGCTGTGTCATTTGTTGTTTGAGGAAAGCCTTTGGAGTTTGTGAAGTGTTGATATCTATATCATCTTTAATATGCATGTTTCTGGTTGTTTTTTTTTTTTGAAATTGTGAAGCTATTTTAAAATTTTACTAAGGATATGTAGCTTCTATTTGGTTTTAGAGTTTGGCTCTATATGGATTTCGATTGTTTTCGCTTCTTGTGTGATTTCGGTCCATTTTCACGAACTTGCAATTCAAGCATCAAAAGTTGGAACTCCATATGTTTTATCCTTTGTGGGAATGGCAGAGGTACTTGGATGAGAGCCTAGGTATGGATACTATCTCTTGTTCTGATTTCTTTTGACCTCTTGTCCAGTTTTATTATAAGGTTGCTTATATTTTTATTTATTTCTCTATCCTTCCAATTTGCATTGGGTTTTACAAATTAAGATGTTCAATGCTTAAAGTTTGGTATCTTGTAGAATAGATTTAGTTGTTGTTTTAGTAAATGATGTTCGATGTCATTAAAATACTGAAAATGGCAGTTTTACCATGATTGGCTTTGCTAGACACTACCGTGCAAACTTATCTTATGTTATACAACTAAAAATAACAATTTTATGAACATCATTTGGTTTTACCATGATTTGGATATAAAGCTACTAGTGATGCATCAGATCTGGTTAGGTTGTGCAAGGAATATAGTATGGAAGCGTACATTATAAATTTTGTTATGGACAAGAAGAAAGGTCTCAGAAATATAGACCCGAGTGATTTAAATGATAGAGGACAAGTCTCTTATACTCGTGTTCATCAGGCTTTAGCTTTAGGAGCATTGCCACAATATTCATGCTAACCTTGTGTATGCTTGTTTGGATTTTCTAAAGCAGGACAGGTCCGTGACGGTGACCTATGTCTTTTGTGAGGCAAATCAGGTTGCTGACTGCCTTGCCAATAAAGCCTTTGAGATCCCGGTGAGAATTAAAGTGCTTAGTGTGGTGCCTTATGATATTGTTCACCTGTTGGCTATGGATGCACTGTGTGTGGCCTGGCCATGTTGTGTCGTTGCTAATTAGTTTTTTCTAGTTTTGTTTTCTTCCTTCGCCTTTGGCCCTCCTCTGTATCCAAAAAAGAAAAAATAGATTCAACTACATTAAAATGAGTTAATTCTTTGTTTGTTATTTGAATTTTTAATTGTAATTTTGATTAAAGTTTCTTATTCTAATCTTTTTTTTTTTGGTTTTGACAAAAACAAAGGATCCTCTAGAGGTGGGATTGCAATTATGATGGGTGAGGTTGTGAAAGAATATGATGGGACTGGAACTATGTTTATTATTATTATTATTATTATTGATGTATAACTAAGGCTAATTATCCAAAAGCATGGTTTTATCTTCTGAAATGTTTTAAAATAATAACATGTATGTCATCTTTGTTTTGTTAATTATTACCAATGATAAATGAATTTATATGAGTTTTTTATTTGTCTTTTATGGTTATCTTTCATTGATAGTAATTATGCTTTTTAATATAAATTTTATTTTTTATAATTCAAAAACAAATTATAAGAGACTTAAATTTAATTATACTTATTTTTTTAATATATTTGAATATTTTTTGAATCTTATTCATATATGTTGAACATGTAAAACATGTGTCATATTCATTATTCAAAAATTTTGAATATTATCTGTATATTTTTAGAATCTTATTTGTATATGTTGAAAGTGTAAAACATGTGTCATATCATTATTCAACATTTTTTAATATTATCCGAATATATTCTGAATCTTTTTTGTATAAGTTGAACATACAAAAATGTGTCATATCATTATACAATATTTTTAAATATTATCAGAATATTTTATAAATACTATTTGTATATGTTGAAATTGCAAAAAGGTGTCATGTCATTATATAACATTTTTGAATATCATCCAAAAATTTTCTGAATCTTATTCATATATGTTGAACATGAAAAATAGGTGTCAAATTCATCATTCAACATTCATGAATATCATCCGTATATTTTCAGAATTTTATTCGTATATGTGAAAATGCAAAACATGTGTTATATTTGTTATTCAGTTATATACATTTTTTAATATTATCCATATATTTGCGGAATATGATTCATATATGTTGAAAATAAAAGCACTAAGAATAAAAAAATAAAAATTTTTAAAAATAAGGATAACAGAAAATAAGTAAAAAATTAAAAATTAAAAAAGAAAATTAAAAAATAAATATAAAGATAAAAGAAAAAATGAAAAATAAGGATAACAGAGAATAAGAAAAAATAGATAAATAATAAAGAAAATAAAAAGAAGGAAA
>CATIWM010191673.1:0-48832 GCA_949671775.1 Mallotus repandus
ATGAAACACACAAACAACAAATAAAAACACTTAGAAGTAAAAATAACAAATACATAATAAAAAACACACAAATATAACAAAAACTATATGAAAATGATACTAAACTATACTAAATAGCTATGCATATTTGCATTATATCACACTTGGACTTGCACTTGCATTTTCCTTATTTATTGCATTCACATTCGCAGCAACAATTTCCATGGTCGGACTCATTTGCGAATTTTTTGAATATAATATATTTGCAACTTAGAAACTGTGAATATTCAGTCACTGTTGTTGTATTACTGATTAACTAATAAATAATACATATACAGAGTACATGAATATATGATAAGAATGATAAGAGACGTGTAACTATACACTAACTAACAATACATGAGATAACTGTAGATATCAGATATGTTTATCGATAATACCCCCATCAAGCTGAAGGTGGAAGAATATGCAACCAAAGCTTATGGAAAATGAAGGAAAATGGTTGCTTGGACAGAGGCTTTGTGAGGACATCGGCAAGCTGATCTCGGGATGAAATAGAACTAACTGTTAATGCCTTTGACTGAACCATATCCCGAATGAAATTATAATCACATTCAATATGTTAAGTGCGGGCGCTAAATACAGAATTCGAAGAGAGGAATACAACTCCAAGGTTGTCACACCAAATGTGAGGAACTCGTGAGGTATGAACTCCAAGATCACGTAACAAAACTGTTAACCATTATAAATCAGAAGCAGCATTTGCAATAGCACGAAACTTAGATTATGTGGACGATCTTGCAACAGTATTTTTTTTGAAGTCCAACCAATTAAATTGCAACCAAAATATATCAGAGTACCGCCTGTAGATCACCGGTCATCAAGATTGCCAGCCCAATTGGCGTCGGTGAAAACTGTTAAAGCATTAGATATGGACTTGGAGAGAAGTAGGCCATATGAAATGGTGCCATTTAAATACCGAAGTAACCTCTTTAATGCCATAAGATGAACTGATGCTGCACAATGCATATATTGGGTTAATCGGTTGACCGCAAAAATAATGGCTGGTCTTGTTGTGGTCACCTATTGAAGAGAACCACAACACCGTCAAAATCTGGTTGCTTTGGCTTGTGAAAGAAGGACGCCATCACCTTTTTTTAAGACAATATATGACTGCATTGGTGTACTTAATGGGTGGTAATTTTGCATTCCCATTTGATGTAGAATGGATTGGATATATGATTGTTGATGCAAAGTCATTCCTTTTAAATTGTGAACAACCTCTATGCTAAGGAAAAAATTTAGATGACCAAGATCTCGGAGAGAAAAAGCATCGGACAAGCAAGCAATGATATGCTGAATAAATGTAAGATCATTTCCTGTAAGAATAATATCATCCACATATACCAATAGAAAACACATGTGTGAGTGATTAGAATAAATAAACAAAAGGAGTTTGCAATAGAGCCTTTAAAGCCGATTGATAAAAGAAAAGTGCTCAATTTATGAAACCACGATCTTAGCGCTTTCTTGAAACCATAAAGTGACTTGCGTAGTTTACACACATAATGGGGAAATTTTTTATCAACATATCCCTGTGGTTGTTTCATGAAAACTTCTTCCGTCAAATCGCCATGTAAGAAGGCATTACTCATATCTAATTGACGAATATTCCTTCCTCTCAAAACTGCAATTGTAAGAATAATGCAAATGGTGAGTGGTTTAATAATAGGACTAAAGGTGTCTGTGTAATCAAAACCATACTTTTGTGTGTACCCCTTTGCCACTAAACATGCCTTATAACGTTCCACTAAACCATTAGCATGTCTCTTTATTTTATAAACCCACCGATTACCAACAATATTTGTATTAACTGGAGGCTGAACAAGATACCATGTGTGAGTTCTATAAAGAGCTTCTATTTTCATTGTCCATTGCTTCTTGCCATTTTGGTAAGAGAACGACTTTGGAGAATGATGTAGGTTCTATGTCAATGGGTGGTATAGTAGTTGTGACTAAGTTGGCGTGTTTGAAGGATTTGGCATGAGTGGAAGGATGGAGGATCATAGTGTGGGTTCACTGTGGTGGTTCAGGTTGAGTAGAATTTATGTTCGAGATTGGTGAATCAACATATAAATTGATGCCATCTAAATTGTAGACGTTGATATTGGATAATGGTTGGGATTCAGGTTTGGATGATGATGGTGAAGAGGGTGGGCTTGTTGGTGAGGATATGGATTGCTGTTTAGAAGAAGAAGATTGAGATTGTGATGAGGTAGTAGGAGAGGAAAGAAAAAGTGGAGATAAAGTAGAAGTGTTACCTGAAGAAACTTGAGGAGACCCTTGTGATAATGGATAAGTTAGCTGCAACCAAGGTGGTGAAGGTGGCGAAGAAGTTTTGTTTAGCACCGAAGTGTGGTGAAAAGGGAATTTGGACTCATCAAAAGTGACATGTCTGGTAAAATAATTTTTTCAAATTTCATTATCTAGACATCGGTAGCCTAAATAATGAGGGGAGTAGCCAAGAAAAATGCATTTTTTACTATGAAAAGAGAATTTATGTTTGTTAAATGGCCTAAGTAAAGGATAGACAACACACCCAAATATTTTTAAAAAAGAATAATTTGGTGATGTATGAAATAAGAGTTGAAATGGAATAGCATTGTTAAGAGATGTTGTAGGCATTCAATTAATTAGAAAAACTGTCGTTTCAAAGCAAAATGCCAATATTTGAAAGGTGCACTACAATGACCAAGCAATGCTAAACCAATATCAATAATATGTCTTATTTTCCTTTCAGCAGTGCCATTTTGTTCATGTGTATGAGGACAGGTAATATGATGATGAATTCCTATTTGTTTGAAATATGTATGAAGGGAACGGTATTCTCCTCCCCAATCTGAGTTAAAAGTTTTAATTTTTGTATTAAATTGTCTTTCAACATAAGATTGGAATTGACGGAAAAATAGGAAAAACATCACTTTTACCTGTAATGGGGTATAACCATATGAATAGGGAGTAGTCATCAATAAAATTAACTCATGGGAGCTTGTCCCCAAACATCTTAATGAATTAAATCAAGAGGAGCAGAGCTTCTATGATTTGTGACGGGTAAAGATAATCTATGAAGTTTCCTTAAACAACAAGCTTTGCATTTATGGGAATCACTAAAATTTGCAGAACATGGCAATTGAAATTTTTGGACAAGTTGACGAACAGCTGGAATATTATGATGACCTAAGTGAGCATGCCATTGTTGAAGAGTTGTGAGATATGCTTGGAAAGGAGAAGATTGCAGCTTGTATAACCCATTATCACTGGCCCCTCGAAGCTTGATTGTCTTGGTGGTTTTGTCCTTCACAAAACAAGATTCATCATCATATTCAAAGGAACAATGATTATCTTTGCAAAATTTTGTGACTGAAAGAAGTGGTTTGGTTATGGCTGGAACGTGTAGATATGTTACTCTTACCAATATGGGCAATAGGAAGCCCGGTACCATTTCCAACAAGAAGATTGTTCGTACCTGTATATTCTTCATTAATGCTCAAGGATGCAAGATCAGGGGTAACATGGTGGCTTGCACCTGTATCAGGATACCAGTCAACTGAATTGTCGTTCAAATGAGAAGACTGCATATGACTCAAATGTGCTTGCTGTGTGGAAGACATCGGACGAGAAGAGCGATATGTTGTCTGATTGGTTGAGGAACAAGAATTGCGTGAAAAAGTGGCATCAAAACGACGCCTGCAAGTAGTAGCAACATGATTATAATATCCACAAATTTGGCATTGAACAAAATTTGATCTTTGGTGAACCAGGTGGTATAAGTAGGGTTTGGTTCTTGTTCTTGAGTAGTAATATTGAGGATGGTTTTTTGGGGGAGCAGGTTTGGTTCCATAAAGAATCCCATGAAGATTGTAAAAATTTAGCAATGGTTGAAATTGAAGCTTCCAAGGAATATAGTTCTTGGAGTTCAATTTAATAGAAAAGGTTTGTTGGATGTTTGTTGGGGTAGAGGAAGAAAGGGTTGTAGGCAAAGTAAGAAGAGGAGTCGAGACATTCAGATTTGCAGCAGCTTTCGGAAGAACTGGTTTGAGAAGAAGAGGACGACATGTTGGTTTTGCTCTGATACCTACTTAGAAACTGTGAATGAATGGTCTCTGCTGTTGCATTACTGATTAACCAATAAACAATACATATACAGAGTACATGAGTATATGATAAGAATGATAAGAGACGTGTAACTTATACACTAACTAACAATACATGAGATAACAGCAGATATCAGATATGTTTATCGACAATATTGCAAAAGGAAGGTCTGCCATTCTATACAGTGGAAACAGTAAAATAAGAAATACAATATCAAAACAGCAACACCAAAACAATATTCAAGAAATGCAGACGAAAACAGGTTTCCAAAAATGAAACAACAGCCAACAAAAACAATAGCCAACAAATCTATCTATCTATCTATTTATTACTCAGAAAATAAATACAGACAACAAAGTTAAACAAAGGTTTTACTATGGTAGCTTACATGTTTCCTCTACACTAACAGTTAATCAATCGTGTTTTTATGTCGTTCGAAAAAAAATCGTGTTTTTATGCGTACTCACAAGTAGCACGTGTCAAAAAAATTAGAAAAAAGCGCCCATTTGTTATTAAAAAAAAACCTTATGAAAAAAAAAATAAATATTGGAATATATAATATATAATATTGAAAAGAATACTAGTATAGAATCTTTTTGAACCGACAGTATTTTACTAGTTTTGCTGAAGTGTGAAATGAAAATGACTAAAAGTTGGAAACAACGAGGAAGAAAAGGATGGAGATATTGTCAAAAACGAAGGAAGGATTACATTTTCAGCAGTTCAGTTCTTGCTTTTGGCTTTTTGAAGTCCTTTCACTTTGCTCATCATCTCCAACAAGAGAATTCTTTCGCTTGCAGTTGCTGCACCAGGCTTCAATTACGCTGTAGTGAGTGATCTTCCCATTTTGCCTTCATTTATTTTTACTTAATTTTATTAATTTCTTCATTTACCATATTCACTAACTTACATGTTATGTGACATTTAATGATTTTTTTTTTAAGTGGTTTGCTGGTTGCTTTAATTTGGATGGATGTTGTGCTAGCTATGGATGATTGTTCTCATTCCCTTTTGGGTCTACTCAGTGACACTGTTCATCTTTTTTGTAGGTTAGAGACGCCAAGAAGGTGATATATGGAGTTCGTTAGTTCAGCTGTGGCTTCAATTGTCACAAAAATTGCTGAATCATTTCTCGCTCCCTTTGGAAGACCATTTGGGTACTTGATTCACTACAACAGGATTATTAAGGATCTTCAAGAACTGGTTGAGAGGCTGCATGACAGGGAGGCTGGTCTGAAACTAGACTCCCAAGCAGCTAAAAGAAGAGGAGAAGTTATAGCTCCTGCTGTTGAGACCTGGCTTAAAAAGGTTGATGGGCTCAATATTGAGCTGGGAAAGTTTTTGGATGAAGATGTAAAGGTGACCCCATGGTACTTCAATGGAAGGTGTCCAGACTTGAAGTCGCGCTATTCCTTGAGTAGGAAAGCCAAGAAGATGATTCAACGAGTTATAAAGCTTCAAGAAGATGCGAAATTTGACAAAACATCCTACCCTTCTCTTTCAAATTTGCAGTCTGCATTTACTGATAGTTTATCGGGTTTTCCATCAAGAGTATTGGTAATGAACAAAGTGTTGGAGGCCTTGAAGAATGACAAGATGAACATGATAGGAATATGCGGAATGGGCGGTGTGGGGAAAACCACATTGGTAAAGGAAGTCATTAGAGGAGCAGACAGTGAAAACTTATTTGACGAAATTGTGATGGCAGTTGTGTCCCATTGTCCAGAACCTTTGAAGATTCAAGGCGAAATTGCTGATAGGATTGGTTTGGGATTGGAAGAAGGCTGTGTTAGTGTGAGGGCAAGGCGGCTATATCATAGGCTTAAAGAAATCCAAAGGATTCTTATCATATTAGATGATGTGTGGGCAGAGCTCGATTTGGAGGAAATAGGAATCCCTTCCGGGGATGATCACCATGGTTGTAAGGTTGTTGTGGCATCAAGAATGGAAGATGTGTGTAACAAGATGAAAAGTCAAATGAATTTCCGAATTTCTGTGTTATCTGAAATAGAAGCATGGGATCTTTTCCAGGAGATGGCAGGACAGTTGGTTGACAATGCTCATATACTTCCCATAGCGAATGAAGTTGCTAAGGAGTGTGGAGGTTTACCACTTGCAATTGTAACTGTGGCTAAATCATTGAGAGACAAGGACAGGTGCATATGGGAGGATGCACTTAAACAACTCAAGAAATCCACCATAACATCCTTTTCAGAAATGCACGAGTGCGTGTTTTCACGAATTGAATTAAGCTACCGGTATTTAAAAAATGAGGAAGCAAGGTCGTGTTTTCTGCTCTGTAGCTTATTTCCAGAGGATTTCAACATTCCAGTTGAATATCTAGTCAGATATGGAGTGGGGCTAAGGTTATTTAAAGGCATTGATTCCATAGGTGATGCAAGAAATAGAGTCCAAACGATAGTTGACAAGCTAAAAAGATCATTTTTGTTGGTGGAAAGTGATAAGGAAGGATATGTTAAAATGCATGATGTTGTACGTGATGTTGCCATATCAATTGCATCAAAAGGCGAATACAAATTTCTTGTAAGATGTGATAGTCAAGTGAAAGAGTGGCCAAATGAAGATACATGTGAACATTACACTGCAAGTTCAATTGTATTTGAAAAGATCAATGAGTGTGCTGGTTCTCCAAGGTGTCCAAAACTTAAGCTTTTACAGCTTTCATGCCGCAACCCTCTACAAAATGTGCCATACAATTTACTGGTGGGCATGAAGGAACTCAACGTTCTAGCTTTGCAGGGTATGTCTATTCTATCACAACCACCATATGTAGAAGTGTTGAGGGAGCTCCGAACGTTGCGTTTGGAGCATTGTGAAATAAAGGATGCCCTCATAATTGGAGCACTAGAGAACCTAGAAATTCTCAGTCTTGTTGGTTCCAGAGTCTCAGAGTTGCCAAGAGAAATAGGGAAACTGAGACGTTTAAGGTTGTTGGATGTGACTGATTGCTCTTTTGTCAAAGGAATTCCACCAGGAGTCCTGTCTAACTTATCACAACTAGAAGAGCTGTATATGAGAGAGAGCTTTTACCGATGGGAATCTGTGAAGGAAGAGCACAAGCATAATGTTAGTGTAAACCATCTAGAGAAGAAAAGACGCAATGCTAGTGTTGCTGAACTAAAGTGTTTGTCTCATTTGAAGGCCTTGGATATTCATATTCCAGATGCTAGGTGTTTGCCAAAAGAAATGCCTTTTGACAAGTTGACAAGATTTAAGATATCAATTCGATCTGGAATTTCTGATAAAGGCCTTTATTTATTTCAAAACAATTTAAAAATTGAAGCTGATTCAACTGACGTTGTGGAGAGTGGGATCTATGAGCTTTTGAGTAAAACTGAAGTCCTGTCTCTAAACTTGACAAACCTAAAGAATGTTCTCTGTAGTTTAGATGGAGAGGGTTTTCCATGCTTGAAGAATCTGACACTTGATAGTTGTTCTGATATGGAATGTATCATTGATGCTGGGGACTTGTTTCCACACATTGCCTTCCCAGTCCTCGAGTCATTATATCTCTCTAAATTGGTTAATTTAAGGGAGATATTGCATACTCATCGTTGTGATGGATCTTCATCTTTAAAAGAAATAGAGGTGCTAGCTCCATGTGTACAAGAGCCTTTGAGAAGGGAATCCACTCAGCTCTCATGCTTTGGCAATCTTAAGTTTCTTAATGTATCTGGTTGTTGTAAGTTAAAAAATGTGTTTCTGGTATCAATGGCTAGAGGTTTGGAGCAACTCCAGGACTTGTATGTAGGAAGCTGTGTGGAGATGGAGGAAATTTTGTTAGAAGAAGAGGACGAAGATGTGTTTGCATTCCCTAAATTAACCAACATGAGGCTTTTTATTCTTCCGAAACTAATCAGCTTCTGCAAAAGCACGGATGACATAGAGGCCAAGCGGGCAACCTTGAGACCTCCTGTAAGTATTATTTTTTCCCCATTTAATGATAGATTTTGGTTCTTAATCATCTCCTCTTTGACGGTAATGGTTTACTGTACTATTTTTTTTTCTTGCTTTTTTTTTTTTTAATATTAATCATTATCTGTAGCTTTGCAAACCAAACTTCAGTTCTTTTTTAACAGCATACTGTTGCTAGATTTCTTGAAATCAGACCTTAACAAGGGAGAAAAAAAAAAGCCATATATTGTTTTTTTTTTCTGCATTTATTGAGTGTTATGCAAGTTAGAATTTTTAGGTTGAAAGATCTTTATACAAAAGTAAGACACTTTTAATTTATGAATTTAACAGGGTAAGCTATCTGGCTGTCTGGATTTGAGAGGTTATGAGATGAGCAATATCAAAGAGATCCAAGAAGAACAATTGGCGCCTATTTCTTGTCAATTATTTTCTTCACGGTGGATATCAAGGCTTCTAAATCTAGAAAAACTTGAAGTACATGGTTGTAAATTGCTGCAGGTGGTATTTGATCTTGAAACACTACGTATCGAGGATCTCAAGGAGACAAATCAAATGCTCATGAAGTTAGAAGAAATAAGACTGTATTTCCTACCAGAGCTAACACATGTGTGGAGCAATGTTCCAAAAGGATTTCAAGGTTTTGAAAGGCTCAATGTGCTTAGTGTAGAAAGGTGCAATAGGTTGAAATATTTATTCTCACCTCTCATTCTCAAACAACTTGTGGACCTTGAGATGATATATGTGGAAGATTGTGCAATAATGGAAAGTATTGTTTCAAGAGAAGTGGGAGAAGTAGAGGAGGGAATGAGTGTTGTCATATTTCACAGAGTAAACTCTATTCATCTTCGAAATCTACCAAAGCTTGAGAGTTTCTGCCCTGATCCCTACATTCTTGAATTGCCATCTTTGAACATATTGCACCTAACTGAATGTCCCAAATTGAAGATATTTGGCTCAACAATCCAAAGCCCATTAAAGCCAATGCAGAATAATGTCAAACATGGAGCAAAAAGTTCATCAATAATGCAAAATATTGATCTCAGTGATTCAAATCTTTCTCAGGTGCACTTTTCTGATGATTTTATCAGGAGGTGCTTTGGATGTTCACCATTTCATCCAACGAAAACATATGATCAGGGCATTTCTGTGAAAGAGGTAGCCCCTTTCTTCCTAAAACTGTTTGTATCTTGCTGCTTCATCTCTTTAGCTTTTCTGAACTGGACATTCTATGTAACTGAAAGATAAATCATGAATGTAGATTACTACTTAATTTAGAAGACTTATATTTCAATGAAGGGGAACATCAGTTTGCATTCTTTGGTAATAATGGTAGTCTTGCTGAAGGATAAAAAATTGTGAAACTCACATGACCAGCAAAGTCTTACTTCTCATATAGTTTGGAACATGGAACTGAATATATATCATCAGTGAAATGAACAAGAAACACTAAAGGTATTTTTGATTATTATGGAAAATGCTTATACAATTAACATAATTGAAAAATATTAATCGTTATGCTTATGTGAAATTCATAAAGACTGTTAAAGCAAAATTTCTAATTATTAGAAGGAAATTCCTATGGCTAAACAAACAAGGGAATATTTGTTATTGATTTTTCAGTAGCTAAATCTAGGAGAATGTGCTTATTTATTTTGTTTTATTGGGTTTGGAGAAAATGGCTCAATGTGAGAAATTAAAAAGTTTTCAGTTCAAGGTTTTAGTTTAAAACCGAACCAAACGGTTGCTGCAACAATTTTGCTTCATTAGAAATTTCGATGTGGGTTTTATGTGGCGAATTTAAAATCAGTTGCTCAAAAGTCATTCAACATTCTCAGATGTATGTATATTTTGCAGGTTGAACTAATATATGATAGCTTTTTAAGTCAGATCTAAGATAAATTAAAGCTCTTAATGTTTTCTAGATTCTCACAACTTGATGCTTTCAATAATGTATGCGCCTTTCACAGGGTACATTGCCTAATCTTGTGGACTCCAAAGTCACTGATGGAACAGAAACTTCGTCTTCTGGTCTATTCAATATTATGGCTGGGCATCAACATCTACGAACACTGGAATTGAGTTTCTGTGAGTTGGTGGAAATTGTATTTAACCTTGAGGAAAACCATGCCTCTTTAGTGCTCAATGACTTGGAAATATTGACCTTAATGTCTTTACCCAAGTTGATGCATATATGGAAGATGAACGTACAACAGATCATGGGCTTTCAAAACCTGAAACAGCTGGAAGTACATGAGTGCAACAATTTGAAGAATTTGATACCATCAGGAATAGCCGGGCTTCTTGTGAAGTTAGAGGTTATAAAGATCACTGCATGTGAACTATTAGAAGAAATTATTGCACGAGGAGAAGTACAGGAGACTGACATAATTATGTTTCCTCAATTAAATTCCATCACATTACGTGATTTGCCAAACCTTACCAAATTCTGCTCTCAGGTCTGTGCTGTTGAATTTCCAATGCTCATGACAATGAAAATGGTTGGCTGTCCCAAATTTAAAACATTTGTTTCTGCAAATGTATTAAGCCCAAGGTTAAACATGATTCTTGCAGAATCTTCATCATATCCATTAAGGGGTGACCTTAATGACACCATACAACAAATTTTCAAAGGAAAGGTATGTCCCACTACCTTTCTGATCTATTCTTTTTGTTCTGTGATATAGTCATTTTCTGGATAGCTTTTAGTGAATAAGAGAAAGAATATGTACTATTTTGGCTGGTGGTGGGAAGTGAAATAGCAAACCCGAGAAAGCACATCGTACATTGGGCACAAACAAAGATACACCTTTGCCATTTAATTATGGACTTGGAAGTATATCAAGCACAAATACATATTAACTGATCTAGCGAACTGATTTTTCAATTTGCATGACATTAAATGCACTAATCCTGGATTTAATTGTTATCTGTTAACATAATCCATGAAGCTCTCTGTGGCTATCTGGTGAAAGGCCAGAAGGAAACAAGTGAGGAGAATTCTTTGCTTAGAACAATGTTCCTTTAAATTTTTCTGGGAAGTTTTAACATATTGTTAACTGCTTTTAACTGAGTTTACTTGAACAATCTTTTCCAACACACATGGAAAAACAGTGTTAGATAGTTTGACACATCACATTGAATTAATACAAACTCTAATAAAATAATTGGAAAAATAACACTCGTTAGATTACAATTATCATTAATGGAATTTTTTTAATGCTTATAATAATGTCTAATTGTTGTGCATGCATTGTCATGAAATTGAGTAAGGCCCAACGAAATATTTCCTTTCTAAAAATGTTTAACAAATACACAGATACAAATGATGTGTCAGGATAGTGATGCTTGTTATGCTCCTTACGCTGTGACTAGATTAAGTGGGCAGATCGCATCATTTTCTTAGAAAGAGTGAAACAGTGCTTTTGAAACTTTGTATAATGTACTAGTGTTTTTTATGTTTATAATGATATGGAGAAAAAAATATTTTTTAATTCAGTATTGTGAGCAAGTAAGTGTGCCTTGGTGCAGATTACCCTTGAGAAAACCATTATCATAATCTACTGGGTACTTGCACTGAAGTAGGTGTGCAAATAGGTGCTTAACCATGGAATTCACCCTTATGAAGGCTTGTAGTTGTGCATGGACTAGGCGGCCAGTGCATTGATAATGGAAAGTCATAAATAAAGGCGTAAATAAAAGAGAAGGAATATAGGATACAGACCATGAGCAGCGTATTTAACCATTACTAAAATGACTAGAGAAATGCCATATGAGTTGGCCCTCACCTATCATAAGCTAATGTGGGATCTCTAACACTTTATTTTATCTCATTCCTTTTCAATACCTTCATTCTACTAACATATTTCATTTCTATGTCTTTGCTTTGGTTGCAGAAGTTGTTTGAACCAATCGAAGATAAATTCCAATTCACTTCCCCATACACTGATGTAGTGAATGATGTTACACATTTGTGTTCTTCTAGTTCTAGTTATAGGGGGTCTCCATCCATCAATGGGACCCAAGGGGAAAAAGGGTTTGAGGAATATGAAAGTCTTGCTAATAAGGGAGTTAAGGGGGATAGGAAGTTGGAGGATGTTCTGTTTGAAGGGTATGAAGCCGAGGTAAAAAGTAAGAATACTAAGGGATCCATGTGGTGCAGCATCTATGAGAATGAAAGAGGAAAACAAGATAAGGATGCACTTGAGGGACATGCAGCCAAGGAAACAAAAAGAAGCAATATTGGCAAGAATTGGAAGGTCAGTGAAGATGGCATAAGAATGGATGCAAGGGAAAAAGCTAGAGAGTATGATGAGAGCATTGATGGGGATAGAGCTGGGGGAAGGGATATTGTGGATGATTTCCCGAGGGAGAGTGTCTCTTTGGTGGTAGATACATATGGAGAACAAGGTGCTACTAGTTTTGTTGATAGCAACAATATGGAATATATTAATGATGATACTAGTGAAGGAAATGTTAGGACCTTTATCATTCCAACTACAGTTATAGCAGAGGAGGACAATACCTGGTTTCTTGCCCAAAGGACTTCCACAGCTGTTCCAAATTATGAAATAAGTACTGATCCCCTTGTTGCTAGTACATCTCAAGGAGATGGGGCTAGAACAAACTTAACACAGTTTAGGATGGGGGCATATGCTGACTTTTATGGGTTTGAGGTTGAGAGTCATTATGTTTCATATCTTGAAAGGTTTTATAATGTTGAAGGGGCTTTTTGGGGTAGTTGTATCTTTAAGAGTAGATCTGGCATTTCATTTCTTCTAAATATGCTTGGAGGGGCCCTGCAGACACTTGACAATGTGCTAAAGTCATTAACTTACAAGGAACTGAAGTTGATTAGAGACAGCATTGAGGATGTATCCAAAGCTGGGTTTAGGGTTGAATCTTTGATGTCAATTCTGAAGAAGGTTAAGGTGGTAATTGAGTCACATGAGAAGCAAAGTAGGTATGAGTATTTGGAAAGAGAAATGAATGCACTTGAGATGCGCCTTGGTGAGATAAATTGTGAAATGGTTACCCTTCAACAAGATTTGAGATCTGAAATTGTAGAAGATGTTTTCAGTGTCAATTATTTCTCCATTCAGTATTGAGAAATGTTCATTTTATGCTAATATTTGGTGCAAGCTGATGCAAGCCTGCTGTACTGATTAGTACCTCGTAACTGGAGGAGAATCATAAGCTGGCATAGAAGGAAAAGCATAGGAAAGAGCTGTTTCATGTCTTTCTTTGTTTTTGTTGGATATTTTGGTGTCTTGGTGTCCTAGGTGTAGAGGAGCCCTCCTTTTTCCGATCCAGTTCCTCCACTGCTCTGTACCTTAGTTAGATTCAGACATGGTGTACTTTTTAGTTATTGGGAAGAATGATGAATTCTCTTACAAATCCTTCATTAATGCGTGAGAATGACTGATTTTTCTCAACCTATTTAACCTCTCATTTCTCAATGGTTGTGAATGGCCAATTATTTCCAATCTTTTCGACTTTTTGGTATCATAGGAGTAAGTCAAAGAAATTGAAAAATAGAACCATGTAATTAGTATAGAAAATTAAAAGGAATTTTCGTACATTTAGTTGGGTATCAAATGGAGAGAAATAAATTTTTATTGATGAAAATCCTAGTATGCTAGTTTTAAAGCAGCCAGGAACCTCTTTGCAACTTAAGTTTTTAGCTGATAAAGATTCAAATTCTAAGGTGCAAGTTCAAAGTCCTACGTAGAGGTGTAACCATATCAAACCAACTTACAAGCTATTCAATATTGATTTGACTTGAAAAAGAATTTGAAATTGGCGCAATAATAATTGAGTTAAGCTTGAACAACATGAGTGGTTGGTGAGTTAAATTCGAATTCAAGAATATTTGACTTGATAGACTCACGAGACTAATTGAACTTAGTTTTTTTTTTAAACAACTAAAATTTCATTCAACTAAGAAGAGGAATGAATGCAAGAGAGATCATCGAAGATTAGCTCTAGCAGCTGTGGATGAACATTAAAAAACTGATAAGATACAAACAAGCTATGATCGTTTTTTGTTAACCAATCAGTAATTCTATTTGCTGTTCTAGGTACAAAGTTAATTATGGTTGATTGTTTCTCAGTAAGCAGATGCCATATCTCTTCCAGTACTGCAGAAATTTCCCAGTATGGGTTCTTTTCCTTCTTGTTGATGAGTTTAACTACCTCTAGGCAGTCCGATTCAATTATGAAGCTTTGATGGGGGTATAAGGAAGTTGATCTCAGAGCTTCTTTGATAGCTAAGGATTCTGCTTGAGTAGCCGTTTGGCCTTGGATGTTTCTTGAGTTCATGAAGATGATTGCATCGTTGGTATCTCTCCAAATGATAGCGATTTTCCCACTCCTATTCTTTTTATTAAAAGCATCATCGCAATTAACTTTCCGTGTTCCAACAGGTGGCTTAATCCATTTGACTGCTTTAGGATTATGATTTTCCACTTCATTGAGATTATTTGCATTTCGAAATACTCCTTGATTGTTTAGAATGGAGTTCCACCAGATATTGATTTTTACCACAATTGATAACGGATCTTCCACTTTGTTGTTGAAAACTTTGTGGTTCCTTGCTTTCCATATATACCAACAGGTCCCAGCAACAAGGTTTAGCAATTCCGAGTTTCCATCTGACTTTAGAAAATGATTAGTGTCGTTCCACAATTTTTGGAATGACTGAAAACCTATAGCACTTGGAGTGTGTCCAAATACGCTCGCACACCAAATCAACTTCGATTGATCACAAAAAAATAATAAATGTTCCAGCGTTTCAACATCTTTTCTACACCTAAGACAAGTTAAGTCAGTGTTGTATCCTCTGGTTGCAAGATTGTCATTTGTGGGCAGCACATTTCTTGCACATCTTCAGATAAATGTTTTGATTTTTGGAGGTGTTGAGAGAGACTAGATGGATTTCTATAACTTTTGTCTCGATGATGATTTGAAGAAAGAAGGATGCGAGCTGATGCTATTTAATTAAGAATCTTTGAGGAGTTGATAGGATGATTTGACAGAGTATTGACCTCTTCTATCGTAATGCCACACTAGTTTATCACCCATTCTTCCTCTTTGAAAGGGATGCAGTGTATTGCCTTATGCTCTTTGTCACTAAAGAAGGATTGCAATTTATTTGGGTCATTGGCCTTGCTGGTGATATATCAGATCTTCCAAAAAAGAAGTGTTGTAGCTCATAGGCTTTTGAGTTCTGATTATGAAGTTTGGGAGAAGAGGAATCCATGGGTCCTCCCAGATATTGATGTTAGCTCCTGTGATTACATTCCATCTTATCCCTTTTTCTAAAGTTTTTCTGCCTTTTAAAATGATAAACTAGAGCTAAGAAGGCTTATAACCTGTTTAGCTTTTAGGAAAGAGGAGAAAGGGTAGTAGATAACTTTTAGAATCCTAGCTAATAGGCTTTAAGGGTTGATAAGTAATCTCCAACCAATTTTACCCAGAAGAGCACGATTGAATAAACTGAATTCTCTAAAACCTAGGCCACCATTCTACTTTGATTTTGTTAGATCATCCCATTTGACCTAGTGAATCCTTTTTCATTCAATATTCTGTGACCATTAAAATTTTCTAACAATTTTCTCAATTTCGCAGATGATGCTCTGAGGATGTTAGAAGACCGTCATGACATATGATGGCAGTGCTTGAATTACCGCTTTAATAATGATTTATCTTCCAGCTTGTGAAAGAAACTTGCTTTTCCATGAATGGATTTTATCTTTAGCTCTCTTAATTAAGTAGTTAAACAACATCTTCTTGGATTTTGCCCAGTCCATCGGAATCCCTAGGTACTTGGTGGAGTATCTTAATTCCATAATACCAAACTTAAAGTAGATGGCATTTTTCAACTCAATTTTTTAGTTTTTACTTAAAAGGATTTCAGACTTGGTATGGTTTAGTTTTTGGTCGGAAGCAGTAAAGAAAGTGCTCAATTTTTTTTTTAAAGTTAGAACCTCAATTGCATTAGCCTCTCCAAAAATAATAGAATCGTCAGCGAAGAAGGAATGTGTAATTGAGGGACAGTACCTGGAGATCTTTACTCCTTTAATGTTGCCAAGACTTTGGTAACCCAATAAGTTTCTAGAGAGGACATCAATTGTTACGATAAAGAGGTAGGGAGATACTGGATCTCCCTGCTTCAGAGCATTACAAGGAGTGAAGAAAGCCGTATTCGAACTATTAATGGAGATTGTGAATCTTACTGAACAAACACATTCCATTATTATGTTTATCCATTTTCGGTGGAAGCCAAGCTTTTCAAGAGTGGAATGCAAAAATCTCCAGTTCACCTTATCAAAAGCCTTTGCAAAATCCAATTTGAGAGCAAAGTAACTTTTGCTCCCTTTAAATTTGTTTCTCAAGCCATGCATCATCTCATGGTTTATGATTATATTGTCTTGGATGTTTCTCCCTCTCACAAAAGCTGTTTGATTTTGTGTGATTATCTCCGGAAGCCATTGCTTGAGTCTGTTTGCTAAAACCTTGGAGATGATTTTATAAATGTAATTACAACAATTGATGGGTCTAAAATCATCAAAAGAGATAGGATTCTTACTCTTTGGAACCAAAGCTATGGAGGTGGAGTTTATGTGCTCAGGCATCTTGTAGGTGCTGAAGAAGTTTTTCACCAGTTCACAGAAATCCTTTTTTTCCGTTTCCCAGTGGGTTTGGTAGAAGGCTCTCGGAAAACCATATGGACCCGGGGACTTGAGCTTGCCCATGGAGAAAGCAACTTTTTTAATCTCTTCATAACTCATATCTTCTGTAAAGGCTCTGTTCATGTCTTCGAAAATCATGGGTTGTGTCATGTACAAAGCTTCTTCAATATTCTGAGTATTTCCTTAATTGTAGATTTTTTTGAAATGGCTGAGAGCTGCTTGCTTGATCCCTTCTTCCATCACTACCCATCTTCCATCTTCTCTTTTGATTTTTTTAATTTGATTTTTCTGCCTTCTGTGTATTGCTGTCAGATGGAAAAAATTAGTATTCTTGTCGCCTTCTTTAAGCCATTGGACATGAGCTTGTTGTTGCCAATTCACTTCCTCCTATGAGTATAAATTTGAAATTTCATTTTTGATCCTTTGTTCTTCTTGCTTCTCGACCTCATCAAAGTTTCCCAGCATTAAAGTGTCCAACCTTGATTTTAGTAAATCGATTCTTTGGAGGCAGTTTCCCCCTTTTGCTTTTACCCACATTTTAAGATCTCTCCTTAGCTGATGTTGTTTCTAAACCAGAGAAGGGTAGTTTCTTAGCTGGGGTCTTCTTGACTCCCACGGTTTTTGAATGGTGATTTTCCAGTTTGGGTCAATGTCCCATTTTGCTTCATAATAGAAGTTCCTTTTCCCCAATCTACCACCTGAGCTAAGCATTACAACGATGGGGCGATGATCCAACCCCAAGAACAATTCATGAATAACTTGAGCTTGGCCAAACTCTATTCTCTATTCAGCATTTGCAAGAGCTCTGTCTAACCGAGATTTGATGTTTCTTTCACCTGGTTGCCTATTGTGCCAAGTGGAAAGATCTCATGTAGTCCGTGATGGACGTTTAAAACCAATCATTTAGCAAACCACTTGATTTAATCAAATTATGTTATATTTATAGTCATATTAGCTAAAATAATTGAAGTACCTCCTAATAAAAGCTTGATACGTTCATGTATTGAATATAAAAATTTTCCTGTAATTTGATGAGTTTATGAATAATGACTATAGTATAGGATAATTAAGTAACATAGAAAATCACATTTTAAAAACTAGATTGGTTTTAATCTTTGCAAACTAAAACATAGTAGAGTAAACATCATTAAAACAATATAAAACACATTTAAACATAGTTGTTTTACACAAAGCCTGACCACTACTATTTGATTTCAAAATATATTCTCTTACAATACTTATATAAATAAGATTAAGAAACATAGGTACAAGGCTACTCTAACGAGGATGTTGGCCAACCTTGCTCTTAAACTTCTATACACACTCTCTTAGCTCAATCCACCCACCATCAAGCCCTGTTATCTGAAAAATTTATAAAACAAAGTAAAATAAGTATAAAAATACTCAATGAATAGACATTCCAAGCAGAAAATAATTTGGTTAAACCAAACACATTAAACTTCTCAAATCAGAATACTGGAGTACTTAAAATCAAATTATAATCCATTAGAATTATCAAAGTCACTCTTGCTTTTAAACTTGTATAAAGCTTAGTCAAGAAAAACACATGCCTTTATAAACATTAATACAACCTTTCATATGTATTAACCATTCCTATAACAATCATTACAAATCGGTCATAACATACATGTCATCGCAAGTATCACTCTCTAGGCACACTTAAAGGCTAACCTTTGATTACATTAGCATGGAACAACCCTTCTCCCTTGACTGTCCTGCAATCAAGTGCCCTTGCGCAATAACAACCAATATAATCACCTCAACACATTTACACAACTCATATGGGGTGGTAATACACAAACCAAATGCCATTTTCACCAAATATTCAATCAAAATAACATTATCGTATTTATAGTTCAATAAGCATTCAAAATCAAACAAACTTCATCATAGTTTAAAGAAGTGAAATCAAGTTGAGCATAAGCTTATTTTAATCACCAAGTAACTAAAAAGATCTCAATTCAGATCACAAAGCAAAGCTTATAGAAATAACACATTTTATTCATATACTTGAAACCTTTAATGCTTGAAATTAAAACATGTAATTCAAGTATCAACAAGCTGAATTGAAACCATTTAAATACATTAATTCAGGTTCATTAAATATCACTAAAATACTCATTTTATTTTTTTTATAAAAAGGTTTAAAGGGCTTGAACATCTACTCACTAAATAGCTTTCCAAAACAAATACAACCGATTCACAATTTTGCTTAACTCGCACCAGCACCTTCCTTTCATTTTCCAGCCCCTAAAACATGAAATTTCATTTAAAAATTATCAATATAACATTCCCACATATTTTTCTAACCATGCAGCCCCCAAATGATTTGTAAGATGTGCAAAACAACTCAATTTCACAATTCTGCCCTTTTGACTCTAACAGGGCTGTTTCAGGCTTAACTTAGAAAAATCGCCCAAAATTTTAGAAGAGGAATTTGAAGCTCAAATTTGAATCAATTTTATATTTATATGTATACTAAATCCTTTAAAAATTTCACTTAATTTGGATAACTATAAAGTGAGATATAAGCAACTGAACACAACCATGTCAAATTCTCGGGCTGATTGAGTATTAAAATGTTTTCAATTATCAGTCTAACTTTCCGACTGATTCAGCTCAACCTCAAAGAGAAAACGTTTTAGAGGACTCTTTTAAGTTTCCATAGAATCAAATAAAAATCAATTTAGCGCTCTCTAGCTCAAGTTATCATCAAAATACAAAGACAGTTAAACCAGAGAGACATCTAAAACCCAAATTCTGCATGTTACAAACCGTAACTCAATTCAATCAAAAATTCATAAATTACTTACCAATTGATCACCAAAGCCTTTAAATAAGAAGATTAGAGCATGAAAAGTATTTTAGACCATCAAATTGCACTTAAAAAGTTAGCCAAAATTTGAAGAAGTGAGCAGCCTTACTAATTCTCTCTCTTTTTCTCTTCCTTTCTTTTACAAAAATCGTGTTTTCCTTACTTTCACTTTCACATATACATCTATCCACTAAAAGCCACGACCAAAAGAAGATTTCAATCCAAATTAGATAGATTTGTTGTAAAATATTCACTTAAGCCCTTATTGAAATAGCTTTGTAACCTATAGAACCTCAAGCTTTCAATTGTACATTTGAGCACGACTATTTGCTTCAATTAAGTCTTATCATCCTAGCCTTGTTAATTCACACTCTTAACTTTTTTTATTCCTAATCCCTTTTATTTTCATAATTTTACTCATTTTGAGTGTCATCAAAATTCAAAAATTCTCACTCTTTGATCGAGTACAAATCACAACTTAACCCAATACACTAATCTAACTATATATGCTAGCTTATACTTAAATTCTATCAAAATATATGTAAATTTAATATAACATGAATGCAAATGTACCTATAATTAGGGTACGGATGTGACATTTATTATTTCAAAACTAACTTTTCCAACAAATATTTTTTCAATTATGATTTTCCACCATTCTTTTCATTTTCTTCTTCCCCTTCTTCAAAAACTCATTCTCTTCCTTTTCTTTTTGATTTTTTAATAATCTGAACCCATCCAAGGACACTTGCACCTGGACGTCTTTTAATTGATTTTGGGTTTCACTTTTTTTTTTGTTTTAAGTAGATATCTTACTGTTTTTGAACATATCATAAGCCCCCAATTTGATTATACTTCTTTACATCTTGCTTTCCTTTTATATCACTGGTCTCTGCATTATGGTTTATTTTAAACTCATAATCATTGTCGTCCTCTCTTCTCTTCTTCTCACTTTGAGAAAACTTTATCAAACAAAATTCTTTCAATTTCGATCAATGTCTCTTTGTCATGACCATTGCAAGTTTGTTGAAGAAGAGGAATATATATATATATATATATATATAAAAGAAACCTAAAACTCAAACATTGCTTCCCTCACTAACGCCCAACACTTTCCTCTTCCTGTCAATTTATTTTTCAGTTTCTGAATCTTTGTTTCTACTTTCAAATGGAACAAATCAAAGCCGCTTTCAAGCTAAAAGCTTGTGGCATAGTTTAGAGTTTGTTTTCATAAAATTTTTTTCAGCTTTTTCTTCTGCTAGGAAATAGACACGCTTTTATTTTATTTTTAATTTCTTTAGTTGTTGAATGGATTGTTGGAGGATGAGGTATTGTGCATGTTTGTTACAGTTGTTTTTTCTTTCTTCTTTGTCTTGCTTGCTTGATATTTGAAGGTTACTTCTTCTTCTTTTTCTTATTTTCTGCATAAAAGCATTAGACAAATATTACAACCATTGAACACTATTCTTTATATGAACAAAAACATTAAAAAAAAAAACTTTTGAATGAATTTTATTTTCATACAATAAATTGTTATTATTTATCTTATTTCTTCATCAACTAAACAAAATTAATACGGTTTTCAAAAGTTATACAAAAAAAAAATACTAACAACTGAAAGCAATAATCGAAAAGCAACAATCGAAAAATAACAATTGAAAAAACAACAAATAACGACCAAACAAACCAAAAACAAAAAAAAGTATGTAATATATCAAAAAAATAATTCTTATTTTGTTATTAATACTAATAAAAGCAAAGATTTCATTGAAAAAAATAATTAGGCTAGTTTTAAATAGCACATTCAAAATTTTCAAAAATCTCACAAGAAATTAAGCTAATTAAACTAAAAATTAAAATTATTTAGAATATAAAAATTAAATAAATACATACAATCAACTTCAATTAAGAAATAGGAATAAATATATACAAAAAAAGAATTCTTAATTCTATTATTAATACTAATAAAAATAAAGATTTTATTGAAAAGAAAATCATTAGGCTAGTTTGAAATAGCACATTCAAAATTTTCAAAAATCTCACAAGAAATTAAGCTAATTAAATTAAAAATTAAAATTATTTAGAATATAAAAATTAAAATAAATACATACAATCAACTTCAATTAAAAATAGGAATAAATAAATAAAATTAAATAAATACATATAGATGAGTTACATAGCTAAAAAAACAAAAAATGAAAAAAAATAAAAAAAAACCAAAAGTGAAAAAGTGGAAGACCAAAAATGAAACAAACCAAAACACGCTGCCAAAAATGAAAACACATTGGTCAAAGTGTCCATCTGCTGTAATTTTCTGTTTTATTTATTTATTTTAACTTGCTAATGTATCCTTTTTATGTTAGACCAGTTGGAGATTATCTCATTGCTCATTAAGTTTGGAAATAGTTTTTCTTTAATGTTTGATATATTGTGGTGTAATTTTCATAATAAGATCTAAATAATTAATACTTTTTTAAATAACATTTTTTATCATTTCCGACTTAAGATTGATTTAGTAAAAAGTTAATACATTAAGAGTATCTCCAATGTACTCTTTATTTCACCTAAACTCTTTATTATAGAGAGTAATTGTAAAAAATAGGACTCCAACCCACTCTCTATCTCTAAATTATAGACTAGAGAGTGAGTTTGTAGAGAGTCAAAATTCACTATTTATCTCTCTTTTTATACAAAGGTTAATTAATGCACCTCCATTTTTTTTATACATATCATTGTTTTCGATTGACTTATTTTATTACCTAAAATTTTTTCCTCTTTCTATCGACAATATTCAAAATTTAAAATTAAATGCTTTTAGGATAAAACAAAATAAAGAGTGAAATATAAAGAGTGCATTGGACTTAAAGAAAATTGTTTACTCTTTGTATTGAAAGATTCCTTAAGATGTTTTTTGTTATCTAGAATATGTTCTTTATTTTAAAGAGTACCATTGGAGATGCTCTAATAGTTCCCTATATTTAATACTTTTAATTAATTTAATATCTAAACCTATAATTTCATAAATTTGACACTTAAGTATGAGAAAAACATACTTTTAAAACATCAAAAAGGAAACATTCATTAATCCTTATGCGATAAACTTTTCTTTGTAATGAACTTGAACACTAGTCAAATGAACTTCATGAAATTTTGAATTGTGAGTAGCGAATACCAAATTTTGAAGCATCAATTGCAATTGTCAAATGGCAAGTAGTAAAGATCAAATTTTGGAACATATAAACTCAAAAATACAATCTTATCACTGATAGTAAATTATGCAGCCAGAAAATTGACATAACAATTAAATGACTTACAATTGA
Source organism: Mallotus repandus (assembly GCA_949671775.1). Classification (NCBI taxonomy): domain Eukaryota; kingdom Viridiplantae; phylum Streptophyta; class Magnoliopsida; order Malpighiales; family Euphorbiaceae; genus Mallotus; species Mallotus repandus. The sequence continues at coordinate 22,917 of CATIWM010191673.1, forward strand.
TCTAGGCCATATCAAAAGATTTAGATGTGAATAGGAAATTATTTAAACTTGTTATAGTGTATAAAATATTAAATATATTCTTCGATATTGTTATCATTATTATTGTTATTGTTAGAAAGTATTCTTATATTTTTTTTGGGACAAATGGTCATCCAGACCCTTCAACTCGTATACTTGGGTCGCATAGGCGGAATTTAAACTTTTGTAACAATTAAGTCCAAAATTTCTATTTTTAGGCCTATTAAACCAAAATATCTGGCTTGCAGCGTGCGTGGTATACACCGTAACTCCAAATATATAATTAAATGAATTTTTAATTATATAATAAAAAAAAAAAATTGGGCATAACTAATTCTCCTCTCCTAATTTATGAACCCTAATTCTCCATCAACATCCACTTTCATCACCAACCACGACCACCTTTTCATTACCATCCCACTGTTGCCTCTCCATCACCCTCCAGTACCATTCCTTCATTACCATTTGCCATGGCCTTGCTTTTACCTTTTCACCGTCAACCACCAAAAACCAAGATAACGTCATTGAAGAATGCATTGATTTCAACCTCCTTCGCCTTAATTCCACCTTCACCAACACTACTTACTTTCATTCTCCATGCACCGCATACGGTTGTTCTTTTTTGGTTCTTCTTTTTCTCTTGTTATTCCGACCACCAATAATGTTTTCTCCTCTTGCAATAACAACAACAAACGCCACCCTCCTGACCTAAATGCTCCTTTCTTGGACCCACTGCTATAAGATCATCAAATCCCTAAAAAGCCAAAGAAACTCTTTCTAGATAAGCCTCAAGAAACCACCACCACCACCTGCACTATTCCTTCTCTTCATCGGGTGCAAACTAGATTCCACAGTCTCTTCCAGAGGGCGTCAAGATGACAGGGGCAACTACTACTTCTACTGCCACTAAAACCCCTACTTCAAAGGCAATAACCTCTTCTCTGCCTCCACATCCACCATTGCTCATGAGGACTGTCTCTGACCCATCTCCTAATAACAGCGTATCAAGGTCATCGAATTCCAATGACTCCGCTGCTGATTTGACCTCTAATTAATTCCAATGACTCTGCTGTTGATCTTTAATTGATTCTCTATGTTCTGATCAAGAAATGAACTTTCTTGGTATATTATGTACTAGAATTTTAGATATTTTCTTTTTCAAAGGATTCAAATGATTAGTTATAGTTTAAAATAGTTTAGTACATCATGTTTGTTCTTTATTCTCTATTTTCTTTCCCTTTCTCTTTCTTTTGTACACATATGTATAATTACCTCTATAATTTACATTTAGATATGAATGCGATCTATTTGATATTTAATTCAAAGGATAATTATGTGGTAAAAAATGATTTTGGTAAATATTAAGTTTATTTACAGTTAATCATTAGATGTTATTTAGTTATTTTTCTTCTTTATCTAATATGTTGAGATATTAAAGCTATGAAATAATTATTTTTATTTTTATTCATATTTTTAGCACTATGTTAATTTTTCATCTCAAAATTAACTATTTCATGATGAAAAAACATTGTACAATTAGGTGGAGGTTGTTGAGGGAATGAAGTTGGTCAAAGGTTTCATATCCTCTTACTTTATCATGAACATAAAAAACAAAAATGTGTAACTACTTCATAACTTGTTGATAATTTCTTATGTTATTTATATATTGAACTCATAACTTGCTATTACATTATATGACATATTTAATTTTGGCAGGAACTAGATGATGCTCCTATCTATATCCATATAATAAACTATGAGTTAACAAAAGTTTGGCAATTGACATTTCCATGCTAATATAAATGTCTAATGCAATCTAAAAGGTTGTCAAATGACTTCTTCAATTGAAGTAATTAGAACTTTTAATTTTTCTTTGCCCTTTGCTTTTCTTTTTGTTAATATCATTGTCTCTTCAATGTCTCCATTTTCTAATTTTTCACCATTTCCAATTTTTCTACTAATATCATAATCTCTTCATTGTTTTCATCCCTTTGTTAATAATGCATTGATAAGTAGTATTCTTATATCTTTATTAATTCATTTACTTCAACTAACCAACTATTCATCTTTTCCATTAAATATAGTGTACATTATTTCATTATTCCTTTATTTTATTAGATTAAAAACTCTTAAATTTGTATTTATTTAGTCAATTTAAAAACTTTTACATTTTTATTTATTTAAGTCATTACTATATATCTCTTCAACTATCTAGCTATTCACTTTTCATTAATTTTTTGGTGTAAATTGTTCGAATATTTTTATTTATTTTATTAAATTAAAAATTCATAATTTTCTATTTAGTTCATTTAAACTATTGCAAATATTTACGTCCCATTAGTTTTTAAGATAGTTAAAGAGTTATTATATCTATCACCATTATATAAATATCTATTTTAATACTTAAGATTCTATATTACTTTCATTATTTTACTATCACTATCTTTATTTTTATCTTTATTTTTAAGAATTGAAAATAAATAAATAATTATTGAGGAAAAATATTTTACATAGTTTTTTAGAACTTTATTTCAACATTTTTAAAAATATGCATAAATTAAATTATTTATTTCTCCCACATGTCTAGTTCTTGATATGAAGTTGACACCTTTATTGACACAATATGGTGAAAATTGTATTTTTTAGTATAATATTATTTTGTATAAATACATAAAAAATTATTTTTATTTTTATCTTAATCTATTTTATTTTCATCATCTTGTATATTTTATTTTCATCATCTTGTATATTTTATTTAATCATTTACATTCACATAATAATTTGGGAAGAAATACCAATGATCTATGGATTAATCATCTAATTTTGGTGATAATTAGAGAATCACTTGAGGTATTATTTCTAATTAATTACCCAAATCATGCATTGTCATTAACACTTCTTTCATTTATTTATTTATTTTGTATTTTTCTTAGGTGCTTTTCTTATTTTAATTAGTCTCCTTTTATTTAATTTATTATCATATGAATGAATGAAATATATGCAATTGTTATAAATGTGATGTGTGCTTGCATGTGTTTGCGTACTAACCTTTGTTTTGCAGAGATTATTAAAATAAGATTTTTTATTTTATTTTATATTTTCAATGTATTTGATAGAATATGAAATTCCTAAAGAGATGTAATCCTTAATCCTAATTCCCCTTTATTTATTTTTCATTTTTGATGTATTTATTAGAATAGGCTATTCAAGGGTTGTAATCCTTAATTCCTTTTCCAATTTTATTTTATTTGTTTTATTTTTTTTGATTAATTATCCTTTGCATGCTTGTGTGTTGCTTGCTACTTGCTTACTTGCTTGTGTGAAACACATATTAATTGCTTGATTTGTTATGATTAGTTATATTTGTTTGATTATTTTTCTTTTATTTATATTTGCAATTTGTATGCCAAATTCAATTATCCCGAATTCCAACCATCAATCGAATGCCATTTTAAATTGATTAATATTCAAGTGTGGTAAGTGCATCGTTAAAACTGAAACTAGGGTAATGCAATAAGTGATTTAAGATATATTAAAGAATACAGTACAATAGATGATGACTCTCTAAACCCGAAATCTCCAATAGGGGAAGTGGGTTTCAAATTAACCCATTTCCTATTTCACGACTGTGGTCGAGTAGCGACTCCACACTCATAGGGCTGGCTCCATAAGGCTATCCCTCCCATATCAATAATATTGAAATATCAAAATATCCCTGTCGCCTGTCTCTTGTGAGCCACGATCACCACTCGCATACCACAGGTATAATAAGTTTTAAAGCAACAACTAACAACAGTACTATATGCAATATGAACAACAACAATAGATACAAAATCAACACTTGCAACAACAACATTTAAATGAAAAATAAGAGTAGCAGGAAAAACAACTGCAAAAAAAAAAAAAATAATACTAATAATGTTTATGTTTGTTGTTGTTATTTCTATGATTTATTTTTTTATTTTTTTATTGATGTTTGTTGTTGTTATTTGTATGATTTATTTCTTGTTTTTTTTTTTGTTGTTGTTTGTTATTTTGCATTATTGATAGGTATTAGTTGAATGACAAATGCCAAGTTGTTGTTTATAACTTTTGAAAAAGACATTTATATTGTTTGAATTAAGGTTATACTATTTTAGAATTGTGATATATTGTTTGTTAATGAAAAATTCAATTTCAGAAACATTGTTTATTATCGATTTAAGTAAATTTCGTTAATAGAAAGAGGCAGATTTGATATATGTATGAGTTACGTACCTGATTTCTATATAATTTCTGACTTTGATCTTCAATGTTACTATGATTCCTGTTGTGAATGTTGATCTCTATGGTTTGTTTAACAAGTTTATTGCAGATCTCATTTTTATTTGTTGCAAATAAAGAAATCTGAGCTTGAGCTTGAGAGATTTTGATCAATTGAAGAAAAGATTTATGTCAATTGGAGAAGAATAATGTAGGTTTGGTTTAAGAAGATTTGTTGAAGAAGATTTTGTTTAGGAAGCTATTTTTTGAGCTGATAGATTGCGAGCTGAGAGGATGGTTGAATATTGAAAGAATTAAGTTTTATATAGTTTTGAAACTTTTAAAAGGCAGTGCATTTTTAATTTTTTTTTACTTTTTTATTTATTTATGATAACTACCCAAGAAAATTCTACTATGCGAGCTTGTTGGGCTGTTATGCCACATGCTAGTTGGGCCTAGCATGTTTCAAGGGGTCGTGTTAAAACAAGCAATATCATATTAGTTTCATAAATAAGATTAATTGGGTTCTTTAATCAATTTCTTAGCTATCACGTTTTTCAAATATTTCTCTTTAATAGCATTTGTTTCATCACTTCATGCCATGTTCAACGTCGATGGTCATTCCAATTTCATTATTACTTTTTTACATCTATTGCTTTTCATGTTATGCATTTCATCTAATTATATGCACGACTTGAGGGGAGTGTTTGAAAGTATTCCTATATTGTTGTAATCTTCCTATATTATATTATTGTAATATAATAAGGAAATAATTAGAGTTAGAAAGTAATTAAAATTTTTTCCTATATTTTCTTTATTCTTGACTATAAATACACCTGGCGTGTATATTGTCACACACACAAAATAATGAATAAAATGTAACATTGGGTTTTTGTTTCGAGGATGTAAGCTATTACGTCGAACCTCATAAATCTCTTCTTCTGTAACTCTTCTTTTATATTTCTCAATATTTAATTTTCTTTCTTTAAAATTTATCCGTTACTATTATTTAATTTTTAAAAATGATACATATGTTATTTGTTTATATAGCAATTAAATATTACAAACTTAATAGAGTTATAATTTATTACAATTTTAGTAAATTTTTATTCAAATAATTATACATCATTTCTTCAATAATTTTTATAATTAAAAATAGAAAAATTTTAAACTTATGATAATATGTAAAATATTAAATGTATACTTATTTATTATTATTATTATTATTATTATTTAATTTTCAAAAATGATAAAAGTATTATTTATGTGTATAACAATTCAATGTTACAAATTGCAATTTCAATAAATGTTTTTAAGTAAACAATTATAAAACATTCCTTCAATATTTTTTAATTAATAATTTTCTCTACTCTAATTATTTTTCATATTATTCTTAGGGCTCATATTCTCTATTCTAAAAAATATTATGACTATAATTGTATAAACAATGTTTATAATATTTTTAATATTGATTTTCTCTTTTTTTTGAGTAATTATATATTAGCTTTTTAATAATTTTTAATTTTAGTATTTCTATCTATTAAAAAAAATTCTTTGTACTATTTTTAAATTATGGCTATAATTAATTATTTAAATGTAAAAATTAATTAAATTAATTATAGGTATTTTTTTTTATTAGACTTTGCTATATAACTTATTTAGTTTATATTAGTTCAAATAAAAGTTTATCTCATTAGAATAAGAAATATTATTTAATTTAAATTAGAACTGTAAATACTATTTAGTTAGTTTGTTTTATATAAAATAGAAGTTAACATAATCGAAATAGGAAATACAATTTAGTTAGTTTGTATTATATAAATATATATATATATATATATGCATTATAAACCTATTGTGTTTTCTGCTTTGTAGCTTATTTGTGCATTATTTCAACACTTAAGACAACCAACAATTGCACTAATCATTCTTCCACACTAAAAGGAAAAGAAAAAGGAGAGTTCTCGCTAGAGTTGAGTGTTCTTTATCTTCTTCTTCATTCTAGTGTAAAGAGTGAATCTAGACATAAGTGTTGTTTGCTCATTTATCAAAAGTTGTTGTTATACAAGCATTCATACATCAAACATCATCCATTAGAGGTTGTAATTAAGTCCTACACATTGATATTTGGAGGAGTTTTAGCAAGAGTTAGGGTCAATCAAAGAAGGGGCTTATAGGTAGATCTCCTTTAAGGCTTGGAGTCAACTTGGTTAATTTATGTGTTTCAAGTTAGAGGCTTCATATTTGGGGATCTTGGAGCTAGTAGATTCACACTTACCATAACCTAAAGCTTATCAAGTATGCTACCGATATTTGGAGTTTATAAGTGTTATAAATCTTATAGATGTATGTTGCTTGAATTGTTGCTTAGGTTTTTTTTGAAAAATGTTGTCTGATGTGCATGCATGTTTAGTTACATAAATGTTTATGATGTGGTCTTAGGTTTAGTGGAATTCTTACCTTCATGTGTTTTGAAAATTTTTGAAATTCATTATACTTGAATTTGTGTTCACCACACGCTTCCGCTTGATCCGGATATATTGCGTGAAATTGATTCCACATTCCTTTCAAAAGGAAGATGGTGGCATTAGATTTTGTAAATTCTATCTCTTTAATTTATTGTTGTTATGCAAGTAGGGCTAGGTGTCGATTAAAGACCCTGACTCCTTGGTTACAAGAACTATAAATGCTAAATACTTTCCCAGCTCCATCTTTATAACAGAGTGCTAGATAAATAGTAAATATGCAGATATATGACCTAGAACATAATGGTTTTTAGGGCTAGTTTAATATGATTTTTTTATATTTGTAATTCCTAGGACTAGTTGTTAGCATGTATGGCAGTGCAGGTATTTGGAGATATAAAAATGAGATAATTTGATAAAATACTGGTCAGAATAGCTCCCAAGTGGTATCTTTTGCTCATAAATTCCCAGTAGATTGGTTGAATGCTATAGTAAATGTATCTCATTATCACCCTAATGCTCAATAAGAAATCCTTATAAAATAGAGCAAACCAACCCTTGGTTACATGAAATGTATGATGGAATCAGTTATGTAACTTAGAGATTAAAAATATGTGTGGTGAGCATAAGTCTAAGTAGGATAAAATTTTAAAACTTTACTTATATAACCCTTCATGACATGACAAATTCCATTCCTAAGGATCCATTTTCCATGTTACACATAGCTAAATTACAAAGTAACATACATAATCATCAACTTAGGAAACTCTAAGTTTAGGAAAACTTACAAACTCCTAATTTGATGAAGACCACAATAGTTATGATCTACAAGCTTTAGGTGCTTTAGGTTCAACTCTTGAATCAAATGCCTCTAGCTTGAAATACCAAAGCTCCACAAAACCATCTTCTTGCTTTGAATTGATTAGTTACAAGTCTCCTCTTCACAAATCTTGCACTAACTTAATCTTTTGCAAGAATACTTTGGGTTTGTGTTTAGTAGATGCTGTTTCTATTTTTACTGTGTCTAACCATTAAAAACATAGAAAATTTCTTAGGTTATCTATATAGAGAAAACAAGCACCTTATGACATCATCCATGACATCACAAGTATGCAACTTGACATAGTAAGTATACAATTTGTATAAGCAACTCACTGGTGTACAAAGAAGTTTATAGAATATACATCTCATGTATAATGTCTACATTCATCCTCTCACATTTATCAATGTAATAAATACATGTAACCTAATCTTTATTTTTCAAAGTCGAATATTCACACATTAAAGATTTAATGTGCCTAATATTCCAATTTTCTCTACATCATTTTTATGGAATTGGGCTTGGTAATTGGGCCAACACTTGGCCCAAGCCCAATCCATTAAACGAATGGGCCTAGAATAGGTTCTTGGCTTTTTCAATATTTTAAATTAACCTTTGGTCCAAAATTCTTTTAGTCCTAGGCCCAAACTACTTAGGTCATTAATTCAAGTCCAAATAGAAACAATATATATATATATATATATATATTAATAATTTAATACTTTAATTAATATCTCATATTAATTAAGTATAAATTAATAATTAAACCCTTACTTAAATTATATTTAATGATGTGTTAAAATCATTGCTTAAAGAATAAATCCAATTTCATTAATCTTAATTAATTGATTAATACTGATCAATAAATAGATTAATATTGATGGTGATTTGGTAAAATTCTTTTAGGTGTGACTTACTAGGTTCATGTCTAATTAGCAATGAGAAAATAATATCAACACTTGATATTATTTGAAACTCCTTCCAAATCTAAATGTGAAAATCCCAATTATACACGTTTAGTTCTCATAAGTTATGAGTGACCCCTAACATCGATATCACAACTACCCAATTTGAAAAGAATGCATATATTGATTAACACAAACCCTTTGGTTATAATTACCGTGCACCAAAATCCCTTCATTAAAAGATCCCGATATAGACTATAGTCATGATTTAGTCAAAGTCTAATAGCCATATCATATAACCTCATCTCAAGTTTTAATTCTTGATAAAACATTACTAATACTAGAAACACTTTTCTAGCACTGAAACTTTTTCAAACTATATCATATTTGTCCTGACCATACTTAGATGGCATATGATCTTATCCCGGTTCACTCCAGGCAATGAATCCCCTCTTGGCCCCTACATTTAACTAACTAGAGCCATCACCCGCTATATACCCATGTGTGATTAACACAAGTATGTAAGCGATAATAAACCCTAACCACTCAAATGTGGACGATCGTGTCGCATTAGGTTAATGGACTATATGCACCATTATGATCTAGATTATGATTGTCGACTATAAGTGAATATCCATGCAATTACTAATCTAATGTCACTGTTTGATCCACCCATCACATAGGTATCCACATGTCTATTGTGATATCTTATATCAAGTAGCATATGTTTACTACCTCACACTATTAGTAACACATACTAATCAAGAAAAATAGATAGAGGTGACAGTCTAATTAATATTACCCAAATATTAATTTAACAACTATGAACATTTTATAGCATATGTATTAAATAAATTTGCAACTCATATTATCAACTCTTGAAAGTAAATTTATTTAAAAAGATACTAATGGATAAATATTCAATTAAATAGACACTTTTAGATAGTAAAATGTTATTTTATTGCCATTTAAAACAATTTACAATGTTAAAATATGTGATGGGCCTCTAAGGCATACCACATGTACTAACAATGCACACTACAATGAATATACAATCTAATAATGGACAAATTTATTACAATAATGGATTCATAATGAAATTCTAATTGAGTGCATCCATTGTATTTGAACTCTTAAAATAACAACGTAATGTAGATGTTATTGTCTTTAATTATTATATTAGATTTTCTGTCCTTATCTAAGAAGACAAGGGAAACTTTGTTGCACCTAAACTAGTGACACTGATTAGACAACTATTCCCAAAGATTATGGAAGCTTTGGGAATTCGTGAAGCACTTAGCTGGTTGAAATCTATAAACATGTATTAGGTGGTGGTAGAATCAGATACACTTAACGTAACTATACTAATAAATAAGAGTTGTGGTAATGTCATTTAAATTGGCTTGGTTATAATGTCATATCATATGTCTTTGTTTTAATCTTTCCATATTGCTAAGTAAGTATGTGCGACGATTAAGCCAAAACTGAAAAAATGAAAAGTTGATCAAACTTAACCGAACCAAAAGAATTTCAATTCATTTACATTTTTAAAATCAATCTAATTTCAGTTCAGTTTCAGTTTTCATAAAAAGAATTCAGCTTAACTGAAATAAACCGAATATCTATGCATATATTATAAAATATCAAATAAAATACACTAATTTTAAAAAATTATACATAAATATGAAAATTATAAATGAAAAACATTTTTTAGTTCTATCATTAAAGAGTACACTTCAAAAAATATTAAATGAATAAATTTAAAAATAAAAATTATTTAAAAAATAAAATTAGTAAATTGGTAAACTAAACCAAACTGAAGTGGTTCAGTTTGGTCCGGTTTGGTTATTGTCAGTACTCAATTCAGCTTCAATTTTTCATTTTAACCAATTTTGGTTTATCAATTTTTTGGTTCAATTTGGTTTTGAACTGAAACCAATTGGTGTAAACTTTTATTGCTGAGCGTACAAGCACTCTACGAATCAAGCTACTCACATGCTAACTAAGGTAGTGGGTTCATTGCAGATTTCTATGTTTGAAGTTCTAGACCTCCATTTGGATATTTTGGATGTAGATTTACAATAATAATAATAATTGATCTATTTTACTTTAAAAAAACATTTAACTAAATAGAAGAGGCAATAATCAACCTTACATATTTTACACTACTAGACTACTCAACTTTCAACAACATATCAACTTAACATAATAAAAAATATTACAAATTTTAATAATTAGACATATTAAAATATACATTATTCTATTTAAATATTTAAAAATCCTATTCTTTCTATATATCTATATATTTTTTATTATTTTTCCTCCTTTATCATCGATCGCTCCTCCACTTCTTATTGCCCTAATCATTGTTGCCATAACCTTTACAATTTTGATCAAAATCTAGTTTTTCAACTTAAAAACATCATTTTCTAATAGTTCAATTCATAGTTTATTTCCTCACCATCTTGTGGTCTACAAGTATGATATAATTAATCTCTAACGTTCGCTATTTATAAGGCTTTTGGGTATTTTAATGTTGTATTCTTGATACATTGAAATGGGCTTATTGTGTTTGTTACAATGTTTTATCATGAATGTCATTTTTATGCATTCCATTTCCAAGTTACGATTTTTTTTTGGTTTATACTTTTTGTTAAATAAGTTTTATTTTATAGTGTTTGGTGTTATTATTAATGAATTCAATGATTGTAGATGCAAATTTAGGGTTTTAGAGCTTATTCAGATTAAGGGTAGGCTGGATTATTTTATCATTCAAGGTGTGTTAAAAGAAGTAATTATTTAAACATGATCATGCCAATAAGTTGAAGGTAAAGTTAGTAATCCAACTATTTCTATTCCTAATTTTATTCCATGGGTGGATTGTTGGTGATCTAAGGACTATCTTTTTATAATGGATAGACTACCATTATGTTCTATGATTCCTTTATGCGGTTTAAGGTTTTTAAGATGATATGTAATGTGCTTGTATGTGTTAATTTACTTATTGTGTTTGAAATGAAAGCAAGTCTTTGGTCTTGTAATATGCATTGAAAACTCAATTGAGAGAGTTCAATTGATTGTAGGTTAATGAATGATGTGCACTAGATGAAAGCTTTCGAATGAAGGTAGTTATTATGCATGACGATATGGGTAGATTAAAATCGTGAGAAGAATTAATATTCTACTTAAACAGATTTTGAGAAGTCAGGTTCAAAATTTTGAATCAATGGGTGTTTTTTTTCTAAATGAAGGTATTAAGCTTAGAACGAGTACGGTTTCAATTCAATATATTTACAGAATCAGTTAAAGAATAATTGTATTGTATATTTGTAGTTATAAAATATGAAGTGCAAATATATGTTGCTTTTGTTTCATGGGAATTCATATTATTATACATTTTAAAGTTTCCACTAAATGCAAATAATTATAATGAACTATAGTTAAAAAGCTTAAGACTATGATTCCATCATGCCTAGTCGACGGCTGTGCCCGCATTTTTTTAGGACTTAATTGAAATTTTGGATAACTTAGAGGACTTATAGGTTCACTATCATTGGTGAGTTGGTTGCACACGTTAGTTCATTGGGTGGGGTTTAATTACCACATCAGTCCATTCCATTTGACATAACGGAGATGGACTAACGTGAAACAGTTTTAATGCTTCTAGGACTCAATTAAAAAAAGAAATTTTTTAGGACTTGATTGTAATTTTTGACAACTTATAGGACTTGTGGATTTATTATCTCTAAGTCAATTGATTATTGTCATCTATTCTTTGTTAGTAGCAGTTCTAATCTATACTATTGTATTGCCACCTAATATTTATGTCATTATCTTGGAATTTCTTTTCTTTCTTTCTTTCTTACATTTTATTTATTTGCATTAATTTTTTTCTCTATGCATCATTGGAATTCCTTATTATATCTTCCATCTTCTTCTCTATTTCCTTCCAATAAAATTTATAAACTTTTCATTTGTAGTTTAGTCTTCTTAGTTAACTTTCATGTATTGTGTTGATGCTAAATAGACTGGTGTCATACTTAAGCATGTGCAACAATTTTACTATTTAATGCTCTATTTTTTTTCCAAATTGCATTGAATTTTAGTTTTTTGTTATTTTTTAAAAAAAATGCTTTTATTCTTTAAGTTTTTTTCTTCACCTCAATCAATTAATCCTCAACCATACCTCCAACATTGTTTGACCTCATTCTCACCACACATTTTTATTAGCTCTGTCTCTATCGGCTCTTCTCCTTTGTATCCTTCCCAATAAGGTACCACCTTTACTTTCATTTATGTCTTAAATAATAATAACTACTATTCCCAAAATATGTCTAATTTTTGTTTTGGTCTGCATACGTCTAATTTTTTTTTTGGTTTGCATCGTAATGACAACTGAATTAAAAAATAAAATAAAATGTTAGTCTTCTTTTATGTATACATAAACCTTTCATATTTAGTTTAATCTTCTTGGCCTACTTTCATGTTCTGTGTTGATACTAGATAGGCTAGTACCACACTTGAGCATGTACATCAATTTACTACTTAAATGTTTATTTCATTTTTTAAAACATATGTTGAATTCTACTTTTTGTGATTTTTAGGAAAAAAACCCTTATTCTCTCTATTTTTTATTTTGCTTAAACTAGTTAATATGTAACTGTTGATACCTAAATTTTTAACAGTCCCCCAAAAATCCGATGATGACGGATTCCTGTTAGTAAGACAGGGAGGAAATTTCTTTGAAAATTTTCTCGGGCGTGCTCAAACTGAGAAGAAACCCGAAGAAACTAAAAAGCAACCAAATACCTCAAAAAAGCCAAATTCAGCCTAAAAAAGAGCCAAAAGTAGGGGAAAAGCCCATAGAAAAGGGTCAACCCATGAGTGTGAGTTTAAAACCCAAGCTTGTGGGTCAAAAAGACTATTTTTCCCTTATATAGGTCTAAGGATCCACGCGCGTGGGTTCTAAACCCAAGAGCGTGGGTCTAGAACCCAAGGTCGTGGGTCCAATGCCTGTTTTTGTTAAAAACATGATTTTTTTCTTTTGGAGAGGATTTTGGCATATTTCTCAAGACACACTTCTAGAGAGGGAAATCACTACTGTTTTGGATGAAATTCTCTCTCGCTCTCATATTCAAGGCAGTTGGAGATCTATTTACACCCAAACACACAACCAAAATCATTTCTTTTCTTAGGATTTAGACCATTAAGTATAAACCGAACTTCTTCTAAGTCAAAGCACGCATCAAGGGTAAATTCCGGTCCCTCTGAGGATCTTCTGACTATTTTTTATTAAAAATTGTATTTTTATCATCTTTTTCATCTCATTTCTATCATTTTTATAATTTTTTTTGCATCTTTTTGGATTTTCATTTATTTTATTGTGAATATTTATTATATTGATAAAGTTTTTTTGTGGTGATTCTTGAAGTTTGGATATAAGATATGATGGAGAAGTGGGTAGTTTGGGTGATTCTAGGAGTGTTCGCATTCATTTTTGCATTTTTACCACCTTCAATATTTTAACTCTGCATTTTATTACTTTTTATTACATTAATTGTATTTTTATTATTTTCATTATCCTTTTTGATAAATTTATTATTCTTATCATAAAACCCTCATTTTATGGTGAAATAATATTTTTATCATCCCTTTTATTATTTCTCTTGCATTGTTATTATTTTTATTGCATATTTATTATCCTTGTCATTTTTATTACTTTCTTTGATAAATTTATTATTTTTATGATAAAGTTAATATTTTTATGGTAAGAATAGTATCTTTATCACATTCATTATTTCCATTTTAATTTCTTTATATTTGCCTCATCATAAAAATCCCTTTTTATATGATAAAAATGATGATCTCACATCAAAGTACCCAATTTTCAAAATCTTGCATCATGCATTTTCATTAGCATCCTTATTTGCTTATGTGCTTAATTACCTTTGATTTATTATTCTTATTACAAATGAAATTTACAGAATTGCCTTGAATGTGATGTATGCTTGCATGTGTATGAAAACTAACCCTTGTTTTGCAGGGTACTGGAATATATATTTTTTATTTTCCTTTTTCATTTTTATTTCGAGGCTATGTAATCCTTAATCCCAATTCCCCCATTTATTTTTATTTTGGATGTATTTATTAGAATAGGCTCTTTTTTTGGGTTGTAATCCTTAATCCCTTTTCCCTTTTCTTTTATTTTATTTATTTGTGTGTTTATTTCCGTTTGCTATTTCTTGTATGCTTGTATGTTATGTGCTATGTGCTTACTTGCTTACATGATCACTTATTTGATTGATGAATGCCTGTTTATTTATTTACCTTGTGATGTATGCTCGTCAATCCAATTATCTCGTGTTCCATTTCCTATATAAACTGACTAATAATCAAGTGTGGTAAAACACATCATAAAATTGAAATTAGGGTGAAGTAGTGAATAAATGAGCAATGTGTATGATAAGAAACACGATAAGTAACTCCTACCCCCAAACCCGGATTCTCTAGTTAATGGAGTGGATTTTTAATTCACTTTCTCCCTATTCAAATCAGGTGACGAATCCAATCTATAAGGTCTATTCAGGCAAATCCTCCCACAAACAATAACAAAACTAGTAGATGGTCGCCATTAGCCCGTGTGCCCTAATAAATGCACCGATCTCAAATCGACCTCCCGAAGTGAGCGTACAAATAATGTACTCAATGGGATTAATTCTAGAATAACTTATGTAAGGATTTGAGATAATGATTAAGTGTTGGCATGCCCAAGAAAAGCATAATAACTTTTTTTGTTCTTTTGGACTTCCATCATGCATTATAAAGGAGAGTTGAATATTAAGCCAAGATGTAGTGATTTGTACTCATAAGATTTATAAGCTTTTTGAGAAGGACTACCTTAAAGGGATTGGAGCAATAACTTATGAATTGAAAGCTTTTGATGAAAATTCACATGTGTATGAGATGTTCACCAATGGGGATCAGTATAAGATAGTTAGCATAGTGGTGTTTAATGTGAAAACTATAAAGGTGGGATGCAGTTGTAAAAAGTTCAATTCTATGGGATTGCTTTGCTCACATGCATTACGAGCATATGTTATAAATAAGGTTACAACTATTCCTAAAATGTATTTTTTGATGCATTAGACTAAAAATATGAGAAAAAGGATGTACGAATTAAAGAAGAAGGAGTATTCATACAAGGATTTCACTGAACTTCAAATTGTGTATAGTAATATGGCAATGAAGCTTGCATATGATTTTATATCTCGAAGTAGGTCTTATGATGTTGGAAGAAGCATAGTGTTGAATGGTCTTGACAAAATAAATGATGAGTTGCATGAGTACTTAGATGCTCTAAATTTGGACGGTCAATCTTCTACCATAGATAAGAGGAAAAATAGAATAGAGACAAAGAAAAGAGTTTTATTGTTATTGAATTTAATTATAAGAATTGGTAGTCCAAAAGTATGCAAGAGCAACCTTAGGCACAGGCTTAGTAAAGATATCAACAACTTGATTGGAAGAGGACACACGTTTAGTGACAAGTAATCCAAGTGCAACTCGTTCACGTACAAAATGGTAATCCAACTTGATGTGTTTGCTCCGAGCATGAAAGATAGGATTAACCATCATGTATAGAGCACTGATATTATCATAGTAGAGGACTGGTGGAGATGAGAGAGAAACATGAAGAGCTTTAAGAATATAAGTGAGCCATGTAAGTTCAGCAACTGTATTAGCCATACCACGATACTAAGCTTTGGTGTTGGACCGAGAAATAGTAAGTTATTTTTTTGCACACCAAGAAATGGTATTTTTGCCAAAAAGGTACAATAACCAGTGGTGGACCACCTTGTTATGGGGCAGCTAGCCCAATCGGCATTAGAGAAAGCACATAAGTCAAGAGTAGTGTCAAAAGAGAGAAATAAACCAATGTCAACTGTTCCTTTCAAATAGCAAAGTATATGACGAACCAATGTCAAGTGAGCAACTATAGGTGCGTGCATAAATTGCAAAACATAGTTGACACTATAGGATAGATCTGGTTGTGTAAGAGTGAGGTATTGAAGAGCACCAACAAGTCCACAGAAGTGACCAGGATCATCAAGGAGAGTTGTGCCTGTGCCTGTAGAGTTTTTTAACCTCTAAAGGCGAACTCATAGGCTTGCAATGAAGCATATTAGCTCTTTCAAGAATGGTAAAAGCATAATGTGACTGAGAGAGATGTAAACCCTTTAGCTTTAGTAGAGATCTGAACACCGAGGAAGTCATGCCCCAAACCTAAATCTTTTATAGCAAACTCATAGCTTAATATTTAAATAAAGGAGGTGATAAGCTTTGAAGATGACCCTGTAAGTAGCATATCATCAATGTAGAGAAGCAAAACAAGTAAGCCATGAGCAGAATGAAAAACAAATAGCGAAGGATTTGCTAAATTCTAAAAGAAGCCATATGAAATAAGAAATTCACTAAATCTATCAAAACATGCACGTGGCATTTGTTTAAGCCCATATAGAGCACGTTGGAGTTTACACACATGTGTGGTTTATGTAGATCAACCATACCTTGTGGTTGTTACATATATATATATATATATATATATCTTCAAAAATGTTGCCATGTAGAAAGGCATTTTTGACATTGAGTTAATGAATGGGCCAATGATTCACAAATGCAATAGTTAAGATTATTCAAATTGTACCTAGTTTTATGATAAGAGAGAATGTCTCAAGATAGTCAACACCATCATTCTGATGATATCCTTTGACAACTAAGTATGCTTTAAGGTGATATAGTGTTTCATCAGGTTCAAGCTTTGATTTAAAGACCTATTTGGAACCAATCACATTCATATCTTGGGTGTGTAGAACTAATTGCCATGTTTTGTTGTGATGTAGTACAGCAAGTTCACCAAGCATAACTTTCTAGCAGGATGTAAGCATAACAGCTTTCCAACAGGATATGCTAGAGTTGATCTAACATTCTTTGGTTCACGAGGAATTGAAGTAGATGAGGTTTTTGCAAAAGCATATTTGGGATTTATTTTAACAACTCCAAGATTGGACCTAGTTACCATAAGATGATTTATGGGTGCTTTTTGAGGCAGTGGTGTGCTTATTGACATAGGCATAGGTGAGAACTCAGGTTGTGTATGAGAGTTTGGTTTATATGTTGGTGCAGAAAGAGTGAGTTCTATAGAACGCTAATCATTAAGGTCAGTACCAATAGGTTCTATCATAGTTGCATCATATTATGAATATTGTATAGGTTGTGAGGATAATATATCAACTGATGGTAAAGGAAAGGAAGGCGACGATGCAGACATTTGCGAGTGGTTTCCTGGTTCAAGAAAAGTGTTAGTATAAGGAAACCAAGAATTAAGTATATTAAGAACATGTGATGTATTAGTAGAAAAAGATACGGATTTGAATGGAAAGGTAATCTTGTAAAAAACAACATGGCGAGAAATGAAGAATTTTCTACTAGGTGGATGGAAGCACTTGCATCATTTATGCTTTTCACTGTAATCTACAAAAACACATAAGAGCTTTAGGATAAAATTTATGATTTTTATTATCCTATGTATATGGAAAGCATCTATAACCAAAGACTCAGAGTGATGTGTAGTCAGGATGAGTTCCATGTAAAATGAAATATAGAGTATCGAATTGAAGAGTAGTAGATTATAGCCGATTAAGAAGAAAAACTGTTGTAGTAAATGCTTGCACCCATAAATAAAGAGGTGCTTTGCTATGAAACAATATAATCATACCTAATTCGCGTATAATCCTATGTCTTCTCTCAACCATACCTGTTTTCTTTGGAGTATAAGGGCATGAAATCTGATGAGTAATACTTGTTGCAAAAAAGTGTGATGATAATTTAGAATTAACAAACTCTCCTCCACCATCTGAGTGGAAGACTTTTATTTTTTTAATTGAATTGTCTTTCAACATATTGCTCAAAAGCTAAATAAGCAGTAAAAAAATCATATTTATGTTTTAAGGGAATAATCCAAGTGTACTTTGAGAACTCATCAACTAAACATGCATAAAACTTAAACTTGGCAATAGATAAAACAAGAGTAGGTCCCCACAAATCATAGTGAATTTTATTAAAAATACTAAAACTAGAATGTTCAGAATGAATAAAAGGAAGTCTACTCAATTTTCCTAATTGACAACTATCACATAAATGTTTTGTCTATGATGGACCTCTAACATCAATTAATCCGTTATTCTTTAACAACTAAACAACTGAAGCTTAAGGGTGGCCTAGATGTTGGTGCCAAATATCTTTCATACCAGATTTGAAATGATAAGAGAAGTGTGCTTTTGGTACATTGGATAAAACATACAGGTTACCCTTCCTTTTCCCAGTTATTACCGGATGCCCTATTTCCCATTCCTTTACACAAAAATCAACATAAGAAAATTCATAATTAATAGGAAATTAAGAAGTTAATTGACTTATTGAGAGCAAGTTTTTTTTTCAAATTTGGAACTAAAACGTGTAGAGGCAAGACCTTGTCTTTTTGTTTAATATATGAATTACAATGCCTATTATTGGTATAGAATAGCCATCTCTAATTATGATTGAATCAGATCCAAAGTATGTATGAATGTTAGTTAATATACCTTGCTTACCTGTCATGTGATTTGAAGCTCCTGTGTCAAAAGTCTATTCTGCCTCGGCAATTGAGTTGTCTAAAGTGAGGGCAACAAGAGCTTGTAGGATTGCATTATTTTAAGTTGTTATTTTTGGTATCCACCAGCAAATCTAGGCAATATGGCATGATTTCCCATAGTATTGACATGTTTCATTTTGATACAAATTTTGCTCCACTGCAGTCATACAACGTTCTCCTACTTGTGGTAGTCGTTGTTGTTGTATAGTTGATGTGGAATTATCTGGACAGCTTTAGTTTTGGTTTTGAAACTGTTGTGCTTAAAATCCATAACTTGAGGAAGTGTCATACATCAAGTTTTGATTGTCCCCAAAAGGGTCTAATAATGAAAATATCCCTCCGAATATGATAAGTGTCTATTCATTCGTACCGCCTCTGAAGTGTGCCATGAGTCTGAAAAGCTTGAACCGAACAAAATCGACTACCGAATAATTAAGTCATACCCCAATTTTATGAATTATGAATTATCGGAATGATGAGAAGCTCATTTTGAGCAACCATTGCTCAAAACGTGCAACTCATTAGACCGGTGTTCATCTCGTAAGACCGAAGTTCAACTTTGTGAAAATTGGAAGTCGATTTTGACAAAATGGATGTCTGAAACACATCTAAAATCCCTTAAAACTTTCAAAAGTGACCTCAAAATAGTGCGCGTAATCCCAAGAAGTAGTGTGTGAGCAAATTTATAGCGCGTAACCACACCTGAAAACACGTTGCTCATGCATGAAAATGGAAGTTGATTCTGATAAAATGAACATGGAAAATGCATCCGAGAGGTCTAAAAACCCAGAAAACACCCCAGGAATGGCACAATCGGAGCTCGGGAAGGCCACGTGACACGTACAAAAAATCTAATCACATGCTCCGGTATTTGTGCACATGCACAAAAGTGCACGCACACATGTCTTAGGAGGTGTTATCACGTATATTTTTTGGCTCTTTTCCCATTTTAGGGGGGGGGGGGGCTACATACACTGAAACACTATCAAATTGAAGACTCGGGAGTCCCAATTTACACACTTTTGGTTCACCCACTGTATTTTTGTAGGATTTTTTAGACCGCTTTTGAACCAAATCCACCCTCATCTTTGTCAAAGCACACTTCAAAGGTATACGAATCTGCATTACACACGTCATTTTCAACCTCTCGACAAGGATAGCTAGAAAATCCAACGAAGCTAAAGCTTCAAAAACACCAAACAAGCTCAACCGAATTTGAGGACTAAATAATAATTTTTGCACGTTTATTTTACTGTCTTGCATTTTACTTTATTGCTGCCAGCAGTTAAGAAATTATTGTGATCTGTGTGATGAGACTAGCAATTTGCATGCTGATTGAATAATCTCTGCTTTGTTTTGCTCATAATAAATTATCATTTTGCACCAATATACATTCAATAAACATGAAAAGCTTACTTATCTAAGCTAAAGCTTTAATATTGCGGTCCAACGATGCAATCATCATTATTTATTATTTATCTTATCATTTAAAAATGCTTTATAATAATTCCTGCAAGAGCATGAACAACGTGCATCTGTTTAACCATTCATGATGCATCAATCATCTTTTTGTTATTCTTATCTACTGTCTGAGTTGATGAATAGATGGAACTGCACATAGTTGTGCTAACCTTTGTCTTGTAGGTGTTTTCTAAATCAAGACTAGATTTACATTTTCATACCTTTTTTCTCTATTAAATGTATTTACTAGGAAAATTCTGTAAATAATCATACTTACTCTCCTTTATTTTCCGTTATTATCAATATGCTTGTATAAATGTACATATGTCAACTGTAGCCATATATCGAGTATTGTATTACGGTAGCCATATATTGAGTATTGTATAATGAGAAATATTTTAAAAGTAGATGAGATCTCCCGAGCTTAGAATCTCTGCTGAGGATGATATACGTTGAGTGACTCTATGTCGTCCCTTTCATCTTTTCCTGGTTTTCTAAAAACTAGGTGGCGACTCCAAACACAAAGTGTCTCACATTTCCCCAAGACTAATCATTTGTCCCTGTCCTATAAATAGAATGGATGTCCCATCCGGCAAAGTTGTCATGCCCCTCGGAATAAAAAAAACAAAAGCCTTCCCACGAGAGAGGGAAGGCCTCCACAACAAGGTCGCCCACAGTGGCGACTCCACTGGGGACTCTAGTTAGAGAGATCAATTCAAAAATCTCATTACACTATACTTAATCATATGGAGCCTTTCATCATTGCATGATCACTACACATCACACATGCACTATTGGTCTCTATCAGCCGATAATGACAGAATGTGATCCACCATGGCTCCACTCGAGTCATGGGGTGACCGATTTGGATTTTCCACCTTTAGCCTTTACTCGTGGTTTCGCTGGACTCATCTGACCAGAGTCTGTGACCCAAGTCCTTAAGGGGGGCAACCCGAGTTATCAAAAGAATGCTAGACTCACTGACCGGAGTCCGTAACCCTAGTCATAGGGGGGCATTCTCGCTAAAGGAGCCCTTAGCCTTTTACCCTCAACTCAGCCCATGTAAATAAACCACTAGAAATGTCCACTAGGATCCCACCAAGCTTTGCATGCTAGCCCCAATATTGTCCGTAAATGCTATGACACTTTTAGTTTCCATTACTGATTGAAGTCATTACGTTCGTTCTCATAGACTGCTCACAGTTAGACTGTGTGATCCTTATTTACCTTGCATAAGCCTGATGTGTAAGGAATGATAAGAATCATCCACCTCAGTATGAATAGCCTGTGAGAACCGGCGAACAATGACATCTTTCGATGACGAAACCTATGAGCGTCGTCCATTTGTTCTTATCAGATCAAATAGATGAGTCAAGAATTCGACTAGATTGCAGACATTTATGTTGAAAGAATCATATTCTAAACTATCAAATAATACTTTTATGCCTCTTGGTAAACATATTGAATATCGATGTGGGGACATAAAACTGGAGCCCTTTTGTTGGCTATAGCCCCAGCGCACGCGGGCGCGTATGGACTATAGATGCCATTTATAACCCAACGACTGGTCCCCATATTGACATTGTGTGGTTACTTCGAGTGCATCTAAGCATTGTTCCTTAGTTTACCTTTTGGCTTTAATCATCATAAATTGAAATAGCCTAGTTTGAGAGCGGAACCATAGTCCCTTGCTGACTATCGGGTCAAAACCCACCTAGGAAAGAGACTAAATAACCTTGTGGAGCAATAAGGTTGGAAGCGAGAGCTTGCTTGTGAATTGTTTGTTTCTTGTGTAGGAAAAGTTAACAATCTCTTACACAATCATGCATACATAACATACATATAGGCAGCATATACTAACCACATTTTTTTTGCAGCCATCTGCATTTATCATAATAAGACTATGCATGAGCACGTCATGCATACATCTAATCTTATACTTTTGCAGGCATATCCCATGCATGCATTATTCATCCTTTATTTATTCTATCTCACTAATGTGCAGTAAACAAGATCTTAACATGGGTGATTCAGAAGACACTTTATGTCAACAATTCAAGGATAAGCTAAAAGAAGGAATTCAGAAATTACTTACTGATGGCACTAAAGTAGAAATCCTTCAAGCCCAAATCAAAGCCACTAATATTCAAACAAGAAACTCCCAAGAGGGAAACCATGTTGCCACTCCAATAAATGAAGTATCTGCATCCGTGCACCAGTAAGCAGACAGAGGAAAGGGTGTCCATCATACTCCTGTACAAATTAAAGATGATGATGAGTATTACTGTGCCTTTAAAACACCATAACAACAAGCTAATAAGATTGCTGACTTGACCAAGCTTGAATCAGTAGGGGAGGTCAAACTACTAGCCAACAGGATGGTTCAGTTAGAATTCACCTTCAAAGACAAGGGGTCTCGCACTGATTTAGCTCTGTTTAAAGATGAACCACTTCCTGATGATTTTAAATTGCCAAACTTTGCCAAGTTTGATGGAACTGGAGATCCGAGGGTCCATTTAAGGCAATTTATAGAATCATAGATTGTCTGATTCTTTTTCACATCACTAGAAGAGGGACCAAGAGCATGATTCTTTGACCTTGAGGATGAGATCAAGAGTGACTGGTTGATGTTGACTCAGAAATTCATCAAGTAGTATGAATACAACACCAGTGTATATAACTTGCAGAGATCTGGAAACTACAAAACATAAGTCTAGTGAATCCTTCTCTGATTATGTTGCAAGATGGCAAGCTAAAGCTGTCAAGATGAGAAACTGTCGTCCGGAGGATGAGCAAATAGAGTTGATAATCAAAGGATCATTGCACCATTTTAACCCCATTTAAAAAAAATAGATGATCTTTGCCCATTACCCTGATTTTCGAGCACTTAATCAGGCCAGAATCAGAATTGAAGATGAGGGAACCCAACAACCCAGAAACACTTTCTGCTAAAATACTCAAACTAGCACCTAAAATCAAAGCACCTTCACCTGAACTGTCGAGATAAACCAAATTCAACTAGACATTTTCAACCCACCATCTATTAATGTCATCAACAAGCCACCTAGAAGATTTTCCAACTTTAACCTCCCACTATCCAAGGTCTTCCAAAGACTTCAACAAAAGAACCTCCTACAACCAAGAGAACCGCAACCACTACCAAATCCTTTGCCTCCACAAATTAACCAGAACCTATTTTGCCACATCCACCAAATGCCCGATCATATTACTGACACTTGTAAAACTCTTAAAAATGCAATCCAAGACCTCATTAACTTAGGAAAGATTGATGATCCTAAAGACGACCCAATGTCAAAACCAACCCCTTTCCAAATTACCGAGTCATGCCTCCACCAGCAATCAACATAACTTATCCGGCCTACCCAAAAATTTTAACAAAAAATCAATCCAATCCATTCAGGAAACCTCAGAAGAACAAGAAGCCAGAGCAGAAAAAGAATTCTTAATGATCTCAGAAGATGAACTCCTAAGTATGATTCCTGACTGTTATGACTCTAGTAAAGATGAATGAGACCCTTCCACATTTGAATATATCTCAATGCCCTGAGCATTCACTCCCCACTTGATGATGCAAAGGAGAGCAAGAGATGTAGCCCTTCCCAAGAATGGTGAAGCGATTGACTGCTTTTATCCGAATGAAACAGATGAAAGTGTAAGCATCCAATTTCGGGATGACTAGAGTATGGATGCGACAAAGGACCTAATGATGAAAATTGACTATTAAAGTAGATTTATTGGATTTGATTCATTGGTTTTAAACTAAATTGTAAATTATTTTTAGGAACTATTTTTAAAAAAAGTAATTAAAAATGAAAAAAGAGAAGATTAAAATAAGTTTTTAAGAAAAGGAAGTGAGGAATGGGTCGTATGGCCATTCAATTTACACAGAAAAATGGAAATGACCAACTTTTGGCCATTAGAAACATTTTTTTACTTAGTTTCCCGATTGGAAGTCTATATTTCCGATCGGAAATATAGATTTTCGGTCGGAAATACACACTTCCGATCGGAGAAATAGGTCTCGCAATATTTTTTTATTTAATTTTTGTTTGATTGTTATTTAATTTTTATTTGATAAATATTTATTTATCAGATAAAGATTAAAAAATAAATTATTTTTATTATTTTATCCTGTAGTCAGATTAGGGTTACAAGACTAGGTTTGTATAAATACCTCTTTTCTTTTCACAGGAGAGTGAGGCGACTAGGGTTTTGATTTTTTTTTTCTCTGCTTTTTGATTTTTAGCCAGGAGCCAAAAACATAGTCCTTCCTCTGATTTTTTTCACGTACCTTTTTTTCAAGTTTTAGCCGGGATCAGATCCAAATAAATCAAAAATCATAGACCAACCTAATAAAAGCCACAAGCTTTCATTAATGGTGATCACCTTCTAAGGGGAATCAATACTGCATCCATCAAATTATTTCTTCTTCTACTCCTTTTTCTTTTTATTTTGTTTGATTATTTTTATTCTATTTGATTTTGATTTAATTTGATTTAATTTTTATTTTTATTTTGTTTAATTACTAATCCTTATTTATTTTTGTGTTTATGATTATGGATGGGGTGTGATATGGACATGGCCAAGCTTGGAGATGGACTTGATGGAGAGGACAACAAGAACCCCAAAGATAAAGCTAAGGATCCTTTACTCATGCCACAAGGCCCAATTACAAGGTTAAGGTCCAAGAAGCTACAAGAAGCCTTAATTGGCTGTATGCAAGATTGGGCTAGTCAAGGAAGTCCAATTTATCAAGCTAGGATTGGCCCAAGTGAAAACACAATTGAATGGGCTTTGTTTAATGTTTTGCAAGTCCAAATAAATGAAAACTAATTTGGGCTTGTATATGGGCTGAAATTACTTATTTAAGTTCAGAACTATGTTATTTTTCTATTATGCTTATGTGGCAGCTAGGTTTAATAGTTTTTTTAGGGTTTTCTTGTGTTAGGAGGCTATAAAAGCACCTTTTATAATGTGTTTTGGGAGATAGACGAATTTCATTAATCCCTTTACATATTGCTTGAATTCTTGAATTCTTGTTGAATGCATAAACCACTTATCAAGGAATTGATCTATCCTTGTGGCGTGTTAAGGGTTAGGGTTTAAAGAACTTAGTTTTGTTTAGGTTCTAATCTTAATCAACCAAACTTATAATCTGATTTAAGCGATTCTTGGGTTTCTGAAATTCAATTTGTTCTTGGGTTTCTAAGATAGTAATTCACGGGTTCATAATCATTAGGGTTCGTGGTTCTATTCCTTGGAGGTTCTTAACATTTGGTATCAGAGCTTTGGCT
>CATIWM010191767.1:0-16105 GCA_949671775.1 Mallotus repandus
ATGTTTACCGCAAAAATGTGAACTTTATGATAAAAATGTCAACTTTATTATAAAATGGATAAATGCAATAAAAAATATAAAAATACCAAAAAATATTTAAAATACAGAAATAATAATGTAAATGAATTAAAAATACAGAAATAAAAATATTAAAATGATAAAGATGACATTTCCACCATAAAAATGAAGACTTTATGATAAAAAGGACATATTTACCATTAAAAGCATAAATATTGTAAAAAAATTGATAAAAATACAATAAAAATGAGAAAAAATATAGAAAAATAATAAAAATAAATAAAAATATTGCAATAAATGGAATGGATCAAAATGATGCAAAAATAATAATAATAATTCTAACATTACATTAAAATACCCATTTTTTATATAAATAAAAAAAATGATCCAAAAATGATGAAAAATGCAAAAATGAATGCAAACACTCCCAGATCCAACCCAAACTTTCTTCTCCTTCTACATATCTTATTCATAGACTTCAAATTACCAAAAAAATCAGAACTTTACCACAATAATAAATATTTACCATAAAATGAATAAAAATGTAAGAATATGATAAAAATGGTAAAAATAAAATGAAAAAGATGGTAAAAATGCAATTTTTAATAGAAAATGTTTGAGAGATCCTCAGAGGGATCGGGTAAGTACCCTAAATGCATGCCTTAACAAAGATGTGGTTTGATTTGGTTTAGGTGGTCTAAATCTAGTGAGAAAGTGATTTTGGTTGAGTGTTTAGGTTAGAGGGATGCTCCAAATGCTTTAGGAGTGAGAGAAAATGAAAGAGAAGGTGCTAGAATAGGAAATTTCTCTCTTTAGAATCGACTGCCTCGAAAAATGTGCCTCTTCCTCTTCCAAAAAAGGAAAAATCCCTTTTTATATATGGGTTGGCTTGACCCATGAGCTTGGGTTAATGACCCATGTAGGGGCAAATGGGTCATTTTGACTCACACACGTCGATCATTAACCTAAGCTCGTGGGTGGGCCCGTCCCTATGGGCTTTTTTTTTGCTTTTTTGGGGTCCTTTTTAGGCATAGGTTAGCTCCTTTTGGGTTTTGGTATTCTTTTGGTATATTTTGGGTTCCTTTCAGGTTTTTTCTCGATCTAAGCATACTCGAGAAAACTTCTGAAGGAGTTTTCCCCCTGTTTGACTGACATGGATCCTTCATCATTGAATTTTTGGGGAACTGTTCCTAAGTAGCATAACCAATTCCTAAGAGTGGTATCAGATCAACTTTTTGCACTTTACACATGCTAAATTTATTGATAATTGCAAGTGTTGTGATTGTTCTTGATGTTGGTTACAAGTGTTGTGGCTTAGAATGCTTAAAATTATGTGATTTTACTTAGGGCGGCAAGTTACACATCCCGAGACACGACTGTGTATCAGGGTGTGTATGCTTTAGTCCTAAGAGACAAATCATTACACACCCTGAGACACGGTTGTGTATCAGGGCATGTATGCTTCTGTCCTAATTGATTGATTGTTACACACCCTGAAACACGGTCGTGTCACAGGGTATGTCAGCATGTAAACAATATTTTTTTCTTATTTTGTATGACTTTGCAAATTAATTATAACATGCAAGAGTTGCATTTTATTTAAATTTTGCATACCATACATGCATGGAATGATCATGGAGTTAGTTTATTTCTTTTGGTATGTAAGTAAATGTTAATTATATAGAATTAAAATGTAAAATTCACCTTGGTATGCTAAGGATTAAATGTAGATCACAAGAGTTGTGACATAGAGCTTGAAGTGTTCAAGTGGGAGGTCCATGGAGGTGGTGACAAGGAGCTTATGCTTAGAGTTAGAATAAGTTTAGGAAAGTCCATGATCACTCCATATTTATGCATCCATCTTGCATGTTCTATGTATATATTGTAACATGCTATTTATATTTCTTTCCATACTATATATATATGTGATAAATATATAAATTGGCTAATGTATATAGTGAGACCTCAATAATAAAAGACCCAAAAATCTTCCAAATTAAATTTAGGTTTAGGTTCTCCATGGGGTCAATGACTTGCATGGTTTTAGGATTGTGTGCATCAGCTATGGATACATAGGGGTGTACATAAGGCCCAAGAGATTCATGTAGTGTTATTGTTAAGCATGAGATGTTGTGGGTGTATGGATACACTATGAATCAAGAATGGCGAATAGGAGTACTTGAGGTTTGTAGTGTTCAAATCCATACATTACACTAATTAAATGGTGTGGACCTAACTAATGTGAAGAGAGTAAGAATGGCAATTATGTGTACCTGAGTTCTCTAAACATTAGGAGCCGGTTGATGGAATCTTGCATGAGATGTGATGGACAAGAGTTGTCCACTTAATGGTAACTAATATTCCAAGAATAGCAATGTGTACTTGAGGGAAATTAATGACCCATTAAGAACTCCATCACCCACTAGAAATCCATCTAATAAGGGATTTCCATTTTCTATTTTGGAAGTGTAGGATTCATCAAGTTAGTAGGAGGCCATTATGATTAAAGACCAAATCTAATGGTAAAATTATCAACGTCATTTATCTAATAATCTTGTTATATTTTGTAGCAATTTGATAATATGAGGTCTTCAAACCCACTAAGCATCATTCTTGAAAACCATAGACTCACCAGACCTAATTTTATTAATTGGCTATGTAATCTAAAAGTTGTTTTGGCCTCTGAACGCATTTTATATGTTTTGGAACAAAGTCCTCCTGGACACCTTCCACCAAATGCTATGCAAGAGCAATGTGACATTCTTACAAAATGGAAAGATGATGGCTTACAAGCACGGTGCATTATGTGGGCTTCTATGAGCAATGAACTTCATAAATAATATAAGAAGTACACTAATTCTAAGGAAATCCTACTTCACCTGCAAGAGTTGTTTGGTGAACAAAGTAGGACCGCTAGATATGAGATATCTAGGCGGATTTTTTATGCTAAAATGAAGGAAGGTCAGGATGTTGGAGCTCACATGAATTCTATGATTCATTCCATTGAGCAACTTGAGAGTCTAGACTTCATGACGGATGCTCAACTCCAAACTGATTTGATCTTGCAATCCCTTCCAGAGTCATTTGGGCAAACCATTGCTAATTTTTATATGAATAAAATTAAGTGTACTCTTACAGAATTGTTGAACATGCTTATGACAGCCCAAAAGGCTATTCATAATGAAAAAGGGGAGGAGGTTGCTTTGATTGCCTCTTTTAGTGGGACTATAATGAATAAAGGTATTAAAAGCAAGAAAGTGAAGGAAAGAGTTCCTAAAGCGAAGGAAAGAGTTCCTAAAGCTTCATGAGTAGTAAATAAAAACAAAGGCAAAAGAAAGGTTGAGAATAAAGGCAAGGGAAAATGTTTCTATTGCAAAGGAGATGGACATTAGAAAAGAAATTGTCCTAAGTTCCTTGAATTAATCAAAGGAAAGGACAAGATTGGAGAAGTGAGACTTTCTCGAATTTAATTATTTTTAAATGTTCTAAGAGCTCATCTAATGCATGGCAATTGGATACCGGTGCTAGTTCTCATATATGTTCTTCCCTGAAGGATCTAACAAGTAAAAGAAGGTTGGGGTCAAATGAGGTGACTCTAAAGCTTGGAGATGGAGCAAGTGTTGCTTCCAAAGCTATGGGAACCACCTCTATTGACTTAAATCATCATGTTTATTATTGAATAATGTTTTATATATACCCAATGCTTATAAGAACATCATCTCTTTTATAATTTGACTAGAAAAGGTTATAAATTTTTATTTGAGAGAGATGTATGTACTATCTATTTTGATAATGAGATAGTTGGCATGGGTTATGTATTACATAGTCTTTATTATATTGATAATAAATCCAATAACAAACAATATCCAACTGATGTGAATGTTGTGAATACAATGCTAATTGACAATGCCTCTAATCTAAAATATCTATGGCATTTGAGATTATGTCATATTACGGAAGATAGGATCAATAAGTTGGAAAAGATGGGAATCTTGAGCAATCTTGAATCCGCATTAAATTTGTCTTGTGAGGCTTGTCTTTAAGGAAAAATTACTAGATCACCATTTGTTGGACAAATGGAAAGAGCTAAAGAAATTTTGGAAATAATACATAGTGATGTATGTGGGCCATTTAATCAGATGGAAAGAGGCGGCTTCTACTACTTTATTACCTTTATAGATGATTTATCAAGGTATGGACATTTATATTTAATGAAATATAAAAGAGAATCCTTTGAAAAGTTCAAAGAATTCAAGGTCCAAGTAGAGAATAAAACAAGGAAAAGTATTAAAATCCTACAATCGGATCGAGGAGGTGAATACTTAAGTACCGAATTTACTGAATTCCTTAAAGAACATGGCATTATTTCACAACCAACTCCACCCAGCACACCTCAACTAAATGGTGTATCTGAAAGGAGGAATCGAACTCTATTAGATATGGTTCAATCAATGATGAGCTATACGAATTTGCCTATGTTTCTTTAGGGTTTTACATTACAAACTATTGCTTACATCCTAAATTATGTTCCATCTATGTCTGTTTCCACCACACCATATGAGATATGGCATGGTAAGGCACTAAGTCTTAAGCATATTAAGATTTGGGGATGTCCAGCTTATATTAAAAGGCTAAAAATAGAAAAATTGGATGTAAGGTCAATTCAAGGTAGATTTATTTGATATCCCAAAGATAGTTTAGGATATTATTTCTATCTTCCTACTAAACAAGTTGTTGTTGTAAGCAGAGATGCCACATTTCTTAAGAAAGAGTTTCTTAACGAAAGGTGGTAAAGGAAGGAAGATAGCATTAGAAGATGAGTCTTATAATGAAGTCAATTAAGTTAATCAAATGAATATTAATCAAGAGTCTAATCCAATTGAAAATATCATCGCACCAACTCCTAGGAGATCAAGTAGGGTATCTCATCCACCAGAGAGACACAATTTTCTACATAATATGCAAGAGTTGCATATTCATGAAGAAAGCAATCATGATGATTATCCTATAATATATGAAGAAGCTTTATCAGATAAAGATTCTTTAAAATGGCTTGAAGCAATGAAAACCAAAATGGATTCTATGTATGCAAACCAAGTCTAGACTCTTGTTGATCCTCCTAAGGGTATTATTCCCATTGGGTGTAAATGGATCTTCAAGAGAAAGATTGGTGTAGATGGAAAGATTGATACCTATAAAGCAAGGCTTGTAGTGAAATTTTACTGAAGGTAAGGGATTAACTATAAGGAAACCTTCTCGCCAGTAGCCATGCTTAAATCCATTCGAATACTTCTTACCATAACTGCACACTATGATTATGAGGTTTGGAAAATGGATGTCAAAACTACTTTTCTCAATGGTTTTGTTGAGGAAGAGATTTATATAGAGCAACCCAAGGGTTTTAAATACGAGGAAGGTTCCAAAGCGTGCAAGCTTAATATATCTATTTATGGTCTAAAGCAAGCTTTAAGGAGTTGGAATCATTATTTTGATGAGGATATCTGTTCTTATGGATTCATTAAGAATGATGATAAGCCATGTGTTTAAAAGAAGGTTAGTGGGAGCTAACTCACTTTCCTAGTTTTGTATATGGATACCATTCTATAAATTGGAAATGATGTCGGTATGATGACTTCTGTGAAAGTATGGCCATCTAAAACCTTTTTGATGAAAGACTTAGGGGAAGTAACTTGTATTTTTGGGATTCAAATCTATAGAGATAAATAAAAAAGAATGATAGGTTTATCCTAAAGTCTTTACTTGGAAAAGGTGTTGAAAGACACCTAAAGAGATGAAGCAAATGGCCAAAGTTCCTTGTGCCTCGGCTATAGGAAGCTTAATGTATGATATGTTGTGTACTAGGCCTAATATTGTCTATACTATTAGTGTGACTAGCAGGTTTCAATCCAATCCAGGTTTAGAACACTGGATAACTATCAATGCTATCCTTAAGTACTTGAGAATGACTAAAGATCTAGTCTTAACTTATGAAGGAAGTGATCAATAAATAGATGATTTCACAGATTCTGATTTTTAATCAGATATGGATGATAGAAAGTCTATCTTTTGGTTTGTGTTTATTTGTAATGGAGGAGCAATGAGCTGGAAGAGTTCCAAGCAAGGTGTCACTACTAATTCCACTACAAAAGCCGAGTATATCACCGCATCAAATACAGTTAAATAAGCAGTTGGGATTAGAAAAGTTCATTATTGAACTAGGAGTTGTTCCTTCCATTGAGTGCATGATTCCTCTCTGTTGCGATAACAATGGAGCCATTATTTCGGCAAAGGAACCAAGGTCTCATGGAAAATCCAAACACATAGAAAGGCATTTGTTGGAAAAGGCAATATTATCATGCAAAAGGTAGCTTCGGCCAATAATGTGGCTAATCCACTCACTAAAGCACTAACGTAACTACAGTTATATCAACATCTTGAGAAGATGGGTCTAAGATACTACAGTGATTGGCTCTAGTGTAAGTGGGAGATTGTTGGCATAGGTCGCATGCCCTGGAGGCCAATCACATATTATGATATTATAAATGATCCCAAATGGCAATAAAGAATATTCTTTTATCTAAAGTATTTATTTAATTGAATATTCATCCATTAGCATAATGTTAAATGAATTTATTATCTCTTTGGGATGATATCTTATTTTACTACTTAAACCAACTCCGTACGCTTGTGGATTTAGCACGTCAGGGTCTAAAGGAAATCTTAATCCCCCCTCCAACTGGTCAGTGTAAATGACCATCTTCACCATATTTAAAAGGTTCATGAGCTTGAAATTTTTCTCTACAGTATGCAATATAAAATCCTAGTAAATATTGACCGTCTCCTATACCATTCAAGCATGCTTTCTTCTAACTTGGATTCAAATAAATTAGATCTAACCTGCTCTCGTGGAGCCATGGAAGTTAAAATGAAGGGATGAAAAGAAGAAGTAAAAGGAGAAGGTTTTCACCTTGGAGAATAGACAATTTCCTCAGCAACAGTGGTAGTGACTGAATAAGCAAGAGCAGGGGAGAGCATAATGTAAAAGCAAAAAAAGAAGGCAAAAGATACAAATAAGGAGAAGGAGATGGGTTTTTAAAGAAGACTGATGCTTCTAGAATATCACCCACTGCCCTTGCAAGAATCAAGGGCATCTCTATTGTCCTAAAGGGTATTTCAAGAAAAAAGAAAAGCTCATTATTTGAGTAGTTATGATGGTAGTAACCAAAATGTCTACTTTTCTGACACATGAACAGACATGATAGTTTTGAAATTTGAAATGAGGCATCTCAAAAGGCTTGCATTTCAAATCTAATGCTTTGCAGGACTCAGGTAATTTCATAACATCAAGTATCTAAGTCTAGTGACTGAAGCTGGCACCCTTAGGTCGTTTCATAATACTGAGGTTTCGAAACTCGGGTAATTTTATAACACCGAGCATCTAGGCCCAGTGACTGAAACTGGCACCCTCAGGTCATTTCATTGTACTAAGGTTTTGAGACTTGGACAACATCGAGCATCTAAGTCCAATGACTGAAGCTGGCACCCTCAAATCCATTCATAACATTGAGGTTCTAAGACTCGAGTTGTTTCATAACATTAATGTTCTAAGACTTGAGTCATTTCATAACACCAAGAATTAAACCCCAGCAACTGAAGCTAGTCCCCTCAGGTCATTTTATAACACTGATAGGCTTAAAACTCAGCTCATTTCATAACACCGAGCACCATTCAAGGGATATCCTATATCACTCAGTAACAAATACCTAAGTCCAGGTGGCATCTTAAGGTTTTCATGAACTGAGATTCTAAGACTTGGTATATCGAGCATCTCAATGATTCAATGACTAAGGCTGGCCACCTCAGGTCATCCTTTAACAGGAACTGAGACTTCAAAGTACAATTATTCTTCCAATGGAAAGTCACCTATCGAGTCACTCATTTTCATTTAGATTGATTCTTGAACATAAATATCTGAACAGACTTTCGGGGAGACTCTTGATACCTCATATACATATTCCTATTATACGAAGGGTTAATTGTCCTAAAGAAGGATTGCTTGCAGAAGAAGGATGTCCAATCCAAATAGGAAAGTCCCTAATTGAGAAGACATCTTAATAGAAAGATACTCCTCATAAGAGGCACAAGTCTTAGACAGATGAGGAATCCTATTCCTTTCAAGTTTTAGTATCATTATCTCTATAAATACTCCCCATATCCCTCACTCTCATTCATTTTATTCTCTTAATTTATTACTCTCTTTATCTCTCTAAACTCTCTCCCAACACTTTCTGACTTAGGCATTGGAGGGTTTGTGGGGATCCTCCCCACTTCTCACCTTGCCCTTTGTTAATAGCTTCCAGGACTTAGAGGTTTCAGAAATAAGTTGTCAACCACCAATAACTACAAACCATAACAACAATATATCAACAACAAACTCATAATAATAACTCCAACACAAAATAATATGAAGCGAATTCTAGGAAATAGTATGAAGCAATTATGGGCAAAATTATTGTCAACTTATTTCATTAGCATATACATGTACAGAAACAAAATCTTTAGCTCTCTAGATTTACTACTTTAGAAACAACTTGTTTTCTTGTTTTGGAGTTTAGTTGATTGACTCAATTCAAAAGCATTATATCAAACTATTAAGATTAAAAAAATAACCTTCAATAAGTCGATGGACAAAAAAGCTAATTTATAAAGAATTATAATATAAATTAAAAATACTATAATAGATTACCCTTTTTTACAAGATTTGTGAGTCTCATTTTCCTATAAATTTGTGTTATTTAAAGAAAAATTAAATAAAGATAAATAAAGTTAAAAAATAACTAAAAATAAGGAGAAAAAAATGGACAAACAACCAAAAAACAACAACAATAACCCAATAACAACTAAATTCGAATAGTTCTAATGTAATCATTTAGTCAAATATAACCACTTAAAAAGTATTAAACTATAATAAATTAAAAATTGAAATATAAAAGACATAATTTATTTCAAATTCTATTAAAATTTTTTTAAAAATAAAACTATTAATTATTTTAAAAATCTAAACCAAAAAAAATTTGAATTACAACTACTAAATTCTTCAAACAACTAAAACAAAATAACAACCTAACAAGAATTAATAAAAAAAACATATTCATTGAATTTTTTACGTTCAATTTTAAAAATTTTAACTAACCCATTTACTCATAAATTTTTACTATTTTAAAAAATTAAACAGCTAAAAATAGAGTTAAAAATAACTTAAAATAAGGAGAAAATACGAATAATAACCAAAAATAACAAGAAAACAACAATCTAAATAAAAATAGAAAACAACAATCTAAATAAAAATAGATAACAAATAAATTTAAATAGCTTTATGTGTCTCTATTTTACAAAACATAAATAGAGTAAAAAATTTACACATTTCTTAACACTTTTGTGCATGCATAAATCCTTCATCTTTTTATGTACGAAGACCCTCTTAGACCTTTACCTTTACCATATTCTTTCTAAAACGTATATTAATAGATATCAATGGGACATATATACTTTCCCAAGTATAAGCAAACCCATAATTAGATATAATTGATAACTACAACAAACATGATGATAAGTGATTAATGTATTAAAAACAGTCACACCTCATCTCACGTAGCCCAAGGTGGACTGTTAGTGTCTCATCTCGTCTCACATAGACTAAGATGAACACTAAAACTGACCATATTGCAAACCACTCAATTAAATCCAATTGTATTATACTTTCAAA
This sequence comes from Mallotus repandus, assembly GCA_949671775.1. Lineage (NCBI taxonomy): Eukaryota > Viridiplantae > Streptophyta > Magnoliopsida > Malpighiales > Euphorbiaceae > Mallotus > Mallotus repandus. The sequence goes on from CATIWM010191767.1 coordinate 9,785, forward strand.
TTATATTTACTATTTAAAATAGAAATCAAGATCTTGGAAAAATTTAACATGATTTAAATAATGTAATAAAAATATAAGAAGATATAGAATATATATTATTAAAAATATGTATTAAAATCCTCAATAACTGCTAGCAATTATATGAGTTAATTACTCAACAACAATACCATATCAACCAAGCAACAACAACAAAACAACAATAGTAGTCAAACAACGATGTCAAAGCAACAATAATAGACCAACAATGACAACAAGGCAATAATAACTCAACAGCAACAGCAAACGACATTAGCTATCCATCAATAAAGAACAAGCAACAACATCAACTGTCCAGCAATGACAACAAGGTAGCCATAACCCAATAACAACAGCAGAGCAACAACAACTCAACAACAACACGGAAACAACCAAAATAATTGCTAGCAATTAAATGATTTTTTGATAATATGATAAGTTTAAGTTTAAAATTCACTATAGGATAGGGTAATTGAATATTATAAGAGATCACATTTGAGACTCTAATATCAAAAGTATTCATATATTGGAAATATAGTAATAAATATCATTCAAACAATATGAAACATGTTTTCATATACTTGCTTTACATAAAGTCTAGCCACCATGATTTAACATCAGAATATTATCTTTTACAATACTTATATAAAACAAAGATAAGAAATAAGGTGCGAGGCTTCTCTAACAAGGATGTTGTTGGCCAACCTTATTTTCTACTTCTATCTACAATCGCTCGGCGTAAATCACCCTTTAACAAGCCTGCAATCTGAAATGGTTTAGAAAAATAAAAAAAATAGAATAAGTACAGAATACTAAATGAATAGACATTTCAAGTAGAAATAGTTTAGTTTAATTACAATAAATTCTTAAATTAAATATTAGAGCATTTAAAATAAAAATATTATTCACTTAAAACATTAAATCAATACTTGCTTTCAAACTTATGGAACTCTGCCAAGTCAAGCACTTGCTTTTGCAACATCAATACAAACTTCCATTTGTATTAACCAACCACATTAGCATGGAATGGCCCTTCTCCCTTCACCGTCGTACAGTCAAGTGCCCTATTGTATATTGTGTAATAACAACCAAAACAATCTCAAATGTGCATATAACACCTCAGCACATTCACACATCTCAACAGGGTGGTAATACACAGAACAAAATACCATTTCATCAAGTAATTAATCAAAATAATTTCATCACATTTATAGTTCAATAGAGTATCCAAAATCAAACCACTTATCATCATAATTAAATGGGATGAAATCAAGTTGATTACAAGCTTACTTAAATTATCAAGCAACTAAAGAAATCTCAATCATATGGTAAAATAAAACATGATATACAACACCTTAAACTCATGAACTTAAAGCCATTTTGTTGTTTCAAAGCTTGAATAATTCAAGTAATTCAAATAATAATGAAGCCAATTTGAAATATTATACATCAATTTAGATTCTTAAAACATCATTTTAAAAGCTCAATTTATTGCTGATATAAAAATATTTAAAGGGCTTGAACATTTACTCACTAAAATAATTTATAAACAAACACGCCAGCTTTCTAGTTTCCACCACCTTTTCCAGCACCTAACACATGTAATATTATATATAAATCACCAATATAGCAATCTTATATATTATTCTAATCATGCAGCCCCCAAATGATGTGCAAAATATGAAAACCAACTTAATTCCACAAATTAGGTTCATACATCCTAAAAGGGCTATTTTCAGAGCAAATTTCAAAAAATTACTAAAACTTGTAGGAAAGGAATCTCAGACTCAAATTTTAACTAGACTTAGATCTATACTTTAACTAAATAATTTAAATTTTTTAATACATTTGGAAAACCACAAAAGGAGTTATGAATGTCTGAACACCATCAGGTCAATCACACTAACAATTTGAGCAATAAAATGTATTACTTCAATTCATCATCATATAAGCGAAATCAATCCTTACTCAAAACTAATAAGTTGTATAAGACTCTTCAAAGTTTTCTTAGAATCAAACAAATCTTAATTTGGAGTTTTGTAACTCAAATTATGATCAAAACACTAAGACTAATAAACCCAAAAATCAGACCCTAATTCTGTCAATTGTAAAACCTAACCCAAATCAACCAAAACATTAAAATTACTTACCAAAAAAATCACCAAGATTTTTTGAATGAGTATTACAACCTTAAAAATGCTTTAGATCTTCAAAATCCACTTGAAAAATCATCAACAATAGTTGGGATTTAAGATTTCTCTCTTCTCCTCTCTTTTCTTTCCTAAGAACAATTGCTCTCTCTCTCTCTCTCTTTTTTACAAAGGTGGCTACATAATCTCTACCACCACCACATAATAAAAATTTTGGGGTTTACTAGGATCATTTTAATACAAAATGTCCCTTTTGCCCTTAATGAAAAGACTAGACTTCTAATAAACCCTAAATGTTATAATTGTCAATTCTAGAATAATTATTTATTTTAATTAAGTCCATAACATACCAAACCTTTAAACTCTCACTCTTTAACCAATATGCATACATTATATGTAAATGAAATGCACAGTGAATGCAAATGTACTTAGAGTAAGGGTACGAGAGTGATGATTCTTCCCACCTTAGTAAATTTTGTCCCCAAAATTATGCTAGAGCAGTTGAGGATATTGGTTTCTCATGTCCTCCTTTCTCTTCTATGTGGCTTCTTCAATCCCATGTTGATTCCGTAACACTATCACCAAAGGTGTAACTTTATTTTTCAAAACCTTAGTTTCCCTAGCCACAATTGCAATTGGTTCTTCTTTATAAGATAAATTATCCCTTAATTCTAAAGGTTGGGCTTGCAAAATGTGACTAAGATCACTCCTATACCTCTTTATCATTAACACATGGAAAACATCAATGTACCTTGGGCTCAATTTTCCCTTCTTTCTAAACTGTAACACTCCTTTCTAATGTGAAATCTTTAAGAAGACCTTATCACCCATATTGTATACAATAGGTTTCCTCTTCGAGTCTGTATAACTTTTTTGTTTATTCTGAGCTTCCTTTAGTCAATCTTGAATGGGCAGAATCTTCTCTATTGTCATTTGCACAATTTTTGGACCAATTAATTATCTTTCCCCAATTTCATTCCAGTAAACTGGATTTCTACACTTCCTACCATATAAGGCTTCATAAAGTGCCATCCTCAAGCTAGAATGAAAATTATTATCATAAGTGAATTCCATTAATAGCACAAATTTATCCCAACTACTTTGAAATTCCATCACACAAGTTTAAAGCATATTTTCTAATGTCTAGATTATCCTCTTTGACTGGTAATCTATTTGGGGATGAAAAGCTATACTAAATCTCAACTTGGTATCCAAAGCATACTGCAAACTTGGCCAAAACCTGGATGTAAATCTTGGATCCCTGTCTAATATAATAGAAAATGGAACTCCATGCAGTCTCAGTACTTCTCTGATGAAGATTTTAGCAAGTTTATCTAATGAGTAACTCACTTTCATAGGCAAAAAGTGAGTAGATTTAGTGAGTCGATCAACTGCATCATATCCTTGCTGAATCCTAGGTAAACCAACCACAAAATCCATTGTGATATGCTCCCACTTCCATTAAGGTATAGGGAGAGGTTGCAATGTTCTTGTTGGATGCTGATGTTTTGCTTTAACCTATTGGCAAACTAAACATCTAGCCATAAACTCTACAATGTCTTTCTTCATCCTTGACTACCAATAGTTATCTTTTAAAGTACAGTACATTTTTGTACTTCCTAGATGCATAAAATATGCTGAATTGTGTGTTTCCTCCATTATTTCCCTTTTAAAAACTTCAACATTAGGTACACATAGTCTACCCCTATAAAGCAAGGTACCATCTTCTAAAATCATAAAGTCTGTCCTATTACCTTGCTGCACTTATTCCTTGATTTTCACCATTTGTTTATCTTGACTCTATGCCTCCTTAACTTTATCAATTAACGCTGGTCATGTCTTCAAAATAGCAAGCAATGATCCTTTCTCATCCTAATCTAACTCCACATTCAATGCCCTTAACTCAAGTAACAACAGAATTCTCACAGTGTGTATATGAGATAAGCTACCTGAAGACTTTCTACTAAGTGCATTTGCTATCAGGTGATATTCAATAATGCAATTATAATCTTTTAAGAGCTCAACCATCTCCTTAGCCTCATGTTCAACTCTTTTTGGCTTAGTATGTACTTTAAACTCTTGTGATATGTGAAAATCTGACACTTCTAACCATATAAGTAATGCCTCCAAATCTTTAAGGCAAAAATAATTGCTACTAGCTCTAAGTCATGAGTAGGATAATTCAACTCACATGGCCTCAACTATCGAGAAACATATGCTATTACCCTTCCTTGCAACATTAGTACGCAACCCAAACCATTCTTAGATGCATCATTATATACAATATATTCAAGCCCCATCACTAGAAGTGTCAACACTAGTGCTGAAGTTAACATGCCTTTAATTTATCAAAATTGTCTTGGCATTCTTCATTCTAGACAAATTTCATGTTCTTCCTTAGCAATTTTGTTAAAGGTGAAGCAATAATGGAGAAGTTTTACACAAATCTTCTATAATAGCCTGCCAACCCTAGAAAACTATGCACCTTATGTACACTAGTATATGGTTTCCAACTGATAATTGCTTTAATCTTCTTTAGATCAACATACACTCCCTCAGTTGAAATGACATGTCCTAGAAATACCACTTTATCTAGCCATAATTCACACTGGCTAAACTTGGCGTACAATTGTTTATCTCTCAATGTTTATAATACAATCCTCATATGTTCAACATGCTCTTCCTTCGACCATGAATACACCAAAATGTCATCAATAAATATAATGACAAAGTTATCCAGATAAGGCTTGAATACTCTTTTAATCGAATCCATAAATGCAGCAGGAGCATTAGTTAACTTGAATGGCATTACCAAAAATTCATAATGCCCATATCAGGTTCTAAATGTTGTATTGGGCACATCCATTTCCTTAATCTTCAACTAGTGATACCAGATCTCAAGTCAATCTTTGAAAATACTCTAACTCCTTGCAATTGATCAAACAAGTCATTAATATGTGGAATCAGATACTTATTACACACAGTCATCTTGTTCAACTATCTGTAGTCAATATATAATCTCATGGTACCATCCTTCTTCTTCATAAATAGAACTAGTACACCCCAAGGTGATACAGTGGGTCTAATGTAGGCTTTATCAAGTAATTCTTGCAACTGCACCTTCAATTCTTTCAATTCAGCTGGAGCCATTTTGTATGGAGCTTATGACATTGGAGTTATTCCTAGCTGTAAATCAATATTGAACTCAACCTGTCTATCAGGTGGCAATCCTAGAAGATCTTCTGGAAATACATCTGCAAACTCATTTACCACAGGAAGACTATCAAGCTTATGCTCCTCTTTTTCAGTGTTAATGACATATGCCAAGAGTGCTTCAGACCCTTTTATCATCATTTATCTAGCTGTGAGCGCTGAAACTATACTATAATGCTCTAAACCCGTTTCATCTCTAAACATAATTTTACAACCAGTAGGCATCTGGAACTCTACCTTCTTATTGTAATAATAAACTATTGCTTGATGTTTAGTTAACACATCCATGCCAAGAATCACATCAAACATTTGTAATGGTAATGTCACTAAATCTGCTTATAGATTTTGACCTCCAAACTCTAACTCACAACCCTAATAAACATGTATACAAGTCACTGATTCACCCATTGGCATATCTATAACTAAACTCTGGTCCATCACACTATTTTCTTTTTATATGCATGATGTGAATGATAATGCAATGAATAAATAAGTTGCACCCAAATCAGTTAATGCATAAAAATTCTCACCAAAGATAGTTAACCTACCAAAAATAACATTAGGTGATGAGGCTACCTCCTGTTGTGTCATTACAAAGTCCCTGGGTTGCATTAAAGCTCTCTTTATCTGTATAGGTTGAATAGGTTGTGTTAATGTAGATGCACCATCCTCTCTACTAACACTGACTCCTAAACCTCTACCTGTACCTCAACTAAAGCCAGAATTCCTACCTCATTTACCAACTGTGGTCTAGACTCCTCCACTAATATAGGTGCCAAATTGTATAAGGTTAGGACTATCCCTCTGTAGACGGCGGGGTTTAGCGCGCGCCCAAGTTTATTGCAACCGCGACACTGTTTGAGCTCAGGGCTCTAGGGAACACACTAACCATTGTCACAAAGACATGGCGTGGAGATGAGGAGTCGCCACCCAGGGTAATAAC
>CATIWM010191810.1:0-10563 GCA_949671775.1 Mallotus repandus
CATTATTTAATGTTTTTATAAGTAAATGACTTATATAGAAGTTTTAATTCACCAAATTAAAAGTCTCAAATTATAATTAAATGACTTGAAGGTAAATTAGATAAGAAAATAATGAAAAAAAATAATGATTTTGATTCTTAATAGTTTTATTAGGTTGCTTTAGTGAAAAAATTAAAGAAATTACAAATTTATTAATTAGGTATATAAATGTTGATGGTTAATTGAAATATTTTATATCAAAATAGATAAAATATCATATATATTTAATTTGGAATTCTATTATACATATTTTTAAAATATTTTTTAAGATTATATATATATTTTTATTAATAGAAACTTATTATAAATAAATGACCTATATTTTAACTATATGAGAATAAAATTAATGAAAAGTATGTATTTTAAGATTTTAATAATTAAGATTAAAAAGTCAAAAATAAGGATTTAACTGGCTAAAAATGAAATTTTTGAGGATTTATTTGGTAAAATTTAAAAATATAGGGAGTCAATTATATATTTTACAAGGACTTAATTAGATATAATGCTAAAATATAGGAACTGAAATTTTGACAGAGGGATTCAATGTTAAAAAAATAAAAGGACAATGAAGAAAAAAAAAAGCATAGGGATTTAATAGAACAAAATTGAAAGATAGAGACTCAATGAAAAAAACAAACTGAAAAGCAAAGGGACCAAAAATTGGGTTTTGCCTATTTGAAACATTATAATCATTATCTATTCTTGTTGTCTGTGTGCTATTTCCTGGATTATGTTTATTTAAAGGATGTTTCTCATGTAATGGCTCAATGTTTGTTAATGTTCTTTTACATGTAAATGTGAATTTCATTTTTACTCCATCCCAATGCTATAGGCCCAGCTGACTTTTACCCAAATTAAGAAAATGTAGTTAATATGAAGCAGAGTCTTTACCTAATAAACCCTTCGATCAACGTTAGACAACTCATATTATTTTACTAAAGTTAGATCTTTTTGGATGAAAATGCATATTACATAGATGATTCCTTTCAAAAAAAAAAAAAAAAGCTTAATATTTGGGATGGATAAAAGTGAATGTGAGCCTATAGTTTCCGGTAGGAGGGAGCATTATTTTATTATAGTACATTTCCCCTTGCTCTGCTTTGACGATTTTAGCTACACATTCATATGTATGTTTTGGTTTATGTAGATTTATCTGCAAACCTACTCTCATCGGGACCTTATGGTGTTATATTTGCTTCATTTGTGCCCTTTTTCCTTGACATTCCTGTATCAACACGGTTTCGTGTTTTTGGTGTGCACTTCTCTGACAAGTCTTTCATATACCTGGCTGGTCTTCAGGTAAGCAGTAGACATTTATTTATTTGTTTGACTTTGACTTCATCCTTTTTTCTGTTGGTTCTCACTTTCTATTACTGCTTGCTTTTTATCTCCAGAAGATCTAATTTCATATTTGATTTTTCAGCTGCTTTTATCATCCTGGAAGAGATCTGTCTTGCCAGGAATGTGTGGTATCTTTGCTGGATCATTGTACCGGCTCAATCTTTTTGGCATACGGAAGGCCAAGGTTACTCCTCGATGTTATCTCTGTCCTAAATAGTAAATAATAGCTTTCTTTCTCATCCTCTCTGCAACTTTAAGTCAAATGAATTGCTTTCGAGCAAGCTTCACCTAATTTATTTCCTCATCTTAGGCTAGATTTCATATAAGGAAATAATAAAAGTGAAATTGCATCAAACTTCAGCTTAACTGAAATAACAATCCTATATCTGTAATTAATGAAATGATTCTATGGAGCAAGAGCACTGGTGGGTTAACATTTTTTATTCCTTGTCGGTAAATTAGGTTAAGTTTGTTCTGATTTGTGGTTGTATAGTGCGTGCATATTTTTCTCCTTTTGTGCTTGCTTTTTCTATAGGATTTACATCTAAGTAATGCATTTCAATCCAACTGTTTGTAAAATTAGTGTTTGAATCTGACTAGAGTTACTAACATGAATACATGACTGAGCTTTGCTACCCATTTGCTACAGTTCCCAGAGTTCATAACTTCATTCTTCTCACGGCTTTCTTGGCCATCTTCGGGAAGTCCACGTGGAGCAACAACTAGAAATATTACAGGAAATATGCCATCGCACCCAGGTCGACATGTGGAGGTGAGCAACTTCGCTAAATCTTCTTACTCTGCATTTTCACCTCCATAGATTAGCTAAAAAATTCTGTCCATCTTTCATAATTTTGTTAAGAATCATTGAAAGTGGGTTAGTGAGAACTGATCATTTCAATGGATGAGGAAAAAATATTTTTAATCTTATACTGAGCATTCTTGCAGTAATTGATATCTGATTTTCAAATCCTGAACTTCATGTCTTATTGAGGGTTTCTTCTTTTGAAAAAACTTATGTCTTTTTTTTTTTTTTGGTTTCAGAGAACCTATCCTACTCCCTTGATTCCTTCAGAGCCACCAGAGGACTCAATTGCCACTTTAGTTTCTATGGGTTTTGACAGGAATTCAGCTAGACAAGCACTTGTGCAGGCCAGAAATGATATAAATGCAGCAACAAACATCCTTCTTGAAGCGCAGTCCCACTGAAGCAACATTCAACATTCATGTAAACGTGGTGAAAATGAAGGAACGTTGAGTTGGGAGGTGAAAACTTAATCCGATGACACGGTAACCTAACACATGCATCCAATCCGAAGACTAGGCTGATATATTTTCCAGAACTAATCAATCAAGGTGCTCCTATCATCATTCGGAAGCATTTTCCATTTTTTTTTAGTCCCTGTTCATTTTGAATTAGTGATTAGTTAAGACCAGTATTCTTATACCAATGACCAAAACTTAGGATGCTGTGCAATTGTTTACACCTTATTGGGGAACCATAATGCAAATACATAGTTGCCTTCTCATGAGTGCAGCCTGTTGGTGCCATTGATTTATGGACATTTAATTAAAGGGTAAGTGTACAGAAAACACACTTTGTTAAAGAATGCAATTTGCAGCTTTTTGAGACTTAACTGATGAAGACAGAGGATGCATGTTTCTTGGAACAAGTTAATACTACGTTCCAAAGTCTTTCAAGCAAAGCCGTATGCCATTTCCAGACACTTATTGATAGTGCATTCTCCAATGTATCCTCGAGAAATAATGTTCTGTGGTAGTGCTGAGTGAATAATATATCAAGGCATTGTTAATAAGCACGCACTAGGGTCATGCCACACGTATGTCACGGAGATTTTATTATATTCAAAATTTTTGTATCTTTTTTTGAACAAAATTTTTTTTGTATCTTTGGTACTTGATGTTAATGACCAAAATCCTGTATCAGTTTTGACATTTTGTACAAGAAAACGGACCTGGTGGAAATGCACACATAGAAAATGGTCATTCAATGATTATGCGAGGAGCTTTGATTTTTCATGTGCACATTTTTCACAATACAATGTGGCCTATGCAGTTTTTCATGTGCACATTGAGACCCTAGACGACATAAAAGAAAGCCATGAAAAAGAAGCTTACCAGCACGGTGTATGAGGGATCAAATTCTCTTCATGCCATGTGAAAAGGGTTTTAATTTTGGATTGAAATCTTCTTAGTACACGCCCAAAACCATGCGTGACAGCCTGCTAATTCATTTCTTTCTTTTTTGTCCATGAAAGAGATAACCTTTCAGGTTGATATTTATTCAATTTTTTATTTTAATTTTAAGTAAATTGACACATCACACTGGAATTTGTAGAAAAGGGGGAGGTAACAAATTAACAGCATGGCAGGTCCACTCAAAACTAGAAAAAACGGCAATCAAAATGAAAAGGCACGGCAAGTGCATACAAGCACATCAGTGATACAACATATGAGAAACAAGGAGCTACTAATGATAAATTCCAGATAATAAACAAAGCCAAGGGCTTGAGAATGAAAAGACGCAAGTTACTATCAAAAAATTATATATATATAAAATTGAAGTACAGGGGATCCCCTCCCATTCATTCCAGTTTGTAACCTCTATTAAAAGAAATTATAGGTTGTTTCTTTTTTTAAAAAAAAAAATAGCAGAACCTTGAAGACAGCAACATAAATCTGATCTGTTCAAGCACATTGCTAAAATGGCACGATCAAATTAGATTCTGCAAGTACAAGACAACAATTACCTAAAGTTACACATGCCCAGCTTCAGATCCTCAATATTTGCAGATAATATTCTTTGTCAACACTGTAAATTTTTATTGAGATTGATGGGTACTTCATTGCTTGGAGATAAGTAGACAATATTTTCAGCATCAGCATGAGTCAGACACTGCTGATATCCACTCGGCTCTTATGGAGTTGAAAGGCTGGGGTAATCCAACTTCCACAACTGCACTGGATTCCAGACCAATTGAAATAACCCAATCGTGCTTCACAATGAGCGCAAGAGAGCTTGCCCTCCAATGCACCTTCCTCAACTAGATGGCAAGAGCGAGTTAAAATCAAAAGTTTTATCATTCAATGCATGTCAACACAAAGTATACCACCCAAAAATACATGACTCCATTTAACAAGAGATGATTCATAGTAAAAAAGGACTCGTGATTAATCTGAGCATAGTCATTAGTTGTTTCTAGATGACTTGGATAATCAGAGAAAAAGACACAAGTCAATAAATACTTTTGAATGAAGAATCGATCCCTATTGAAATTACATACCTAAATTCTGTTTGGATTTTTTTAGGAAGTCATAATTTTCCATAGACTTTCACTTTTCTAGGAAGTTGTAATTTATCAAGAGCTATAACTTGCACTCTATGAAATACAATTTTCCAGTTAATCAACACAACATGATCGTAGATCTAGTTATTTAATCAAACGAAACAACAATGACGCTCAAACACCTATTTAACAAATGTAGTAATGTCAAAGTTGCCCAAAACAGTAATGTACTGCAGTTTAAACATGTATATACCTGCAGTCATCCACTGTAGAGGCTCAACAAAAATAGATGAACATTCTGGCTCATTAGACTTGTTAAAGGGATTGCCACTTCTCTGTTTGTTCCATGCAAAGGATGCCTCACCCTCTCCTGGAATGTGATCCACCACATTTTCCTGCAATGCAACAACTCTTCGGCATTTCTTACAGCGGTATGCCGTGGTACACTTATTGTCGCCATTTGGAGATACCTCTACCTTAGAGGAAACACCAGTAGGCATGCCAGGGTCAGCCCCCAATTTAGAACTGTCTATCTTCTCTCCACGATTATAAGAATCACCTGAGAGCATGGGTTGCATAATCGCTATTAGAAGTGAATCAGAAATTGATCATCAATGATAGTTCAATGACTAATGGCAAATGGAAATAAAGATGAAATAGTGAGTAATAAGGATACCGGACTACTATGCTTCAGATTTACAAGAACACTTGCTGTCAAAAGAATTTTAAGGAATAACAGTTTCCATAATTCAGAAGGTAAGAAAACACTATGCCAAGCTCATGCAAAGAGGATAAAGTTTTAAGCAAAATATTTATGCTACCACCAAACTCCAAATAACAGATACCATTAGCCTGCTTAAGCAACAGACAACCAATGACTTCCACACTCATTGTATCCTAGAAATTCATCAGCAATAACTTAAATTATGAATGTGAACTGATGCTCATAACATATCATTTAATGATGCATCCAATTTTTTTTTCCCTTCTTGGGATAGAAGCTAAGCACCATTTCACAATATAGGGGGATATTTTAACTTGCTAAAAAATGCTTAAAATTGACATTGCCTAATGTAGAAACATGTTCTATCTCAAAAACACACGGTCATGGCATGATGAAAGATTTATAATACCTGATAGATCCAATAACTGCTAAAAAATTCACAGTACATCTGAGAACAAACACTCACTAATAAACCAAAAATTAACCTAGAAAGTGAAAATAGCCACACCAATTTTCAATGTAAGCAAACAATGGTTGATAACAAGTAAAAAAAAAATTGGTATAAAACATTTTACAATGCATACAGAAGAAAATTTCCACACTAGTTATTGAGTTTGGGTAAATATGGCCCTATTTGGTTTAGGGTGCAATTTTTTAAAATCCATTTTCTGTTTTCATTTTCTCAAAAAACTTGGAAAATTGCGTTCATTTCTTAAGAACGTATATAAGTTTTCAATTCTGAAAAAGCAAGCTCTTAAACTTGTCTTCAATAGTTAAAGAACTAATATATTTAGTTTTCCATTTGAAAAACAAGATTTTATGATAAGGAAAAGAACATAAAACATTGAACTTCTTTTCCAAGGGTCAAGTATGGAAATGGAAAAACAGTTTTTCAATTTTTTTGAAAAAATTAGGGCAGTTTTCTACAGGTAAACATATCCTAAGGGTCCCCTTCCCCCCTCCCACAACCAAAAAAAAAAAGAAAAGGGAATCTGTTACTTGGATACCAAAAAATTCTTTAGAAAATTGGAAACCGGTTTTCCAAAAGCTCAAGTTTGCACTAGCCTCTGGAAAATTATATGAAGATGTTTTCCATTTTTTTTTTCTTGACGGAATGGATATTTTTGTTTGGAGAACACAGGTTTTTTCCATATCACCCTTATCTAAAATCAAGTTCATCCATGTCTAAGTTAAAATCTTAACAGATACGTTTTCCTTGCTTTTTTGCCTTTTAATCATATTATCTTAGTCAGTTGCCTGTTAATCTTAACAGATCTTTTTTCTTCTAATAAAAATAAGTACCCAATATTTTCAGACGAAAGCGCTTGTATATAGGACTTGCACGATCAACCTTGAAGCCCATTTCCTCAAACATTTTCAACTGCATTAGGGGAAAAGAATTAAAAGGTAATGATAATCTCGATAAATTGGAAACTAATCCTTAAAATCAACACAGAATGAAGTTCCCAAATCATAATAGATTGGTTACATTGCCTTGCATCACCTGATCTAAAAAGCCATCATTGGGGCAAACAAACTCACAGCTTTCCTTTAGGGAGTCAAGAGCATCTGCAGGAATGCAAAGGACAAAAGGGAAAGGGAAAATAAGCAGGAAAATGACATATGTATATGTTTTTGTCATCACACCGAGGAACCACCAATTTCAGGGTACAGATAATGAAGGCTATAGATGCATATACCAATTTGCTGACTCAAAATGCTTTAAATACAAGATGAATTTGTCCGAACCTTCTTGTGATAGTTGTTCAGTTCTCATCAAATACGCTGTAATAATAGCTGCACTGCAATGAACAAATGCAAAGAAGGGAATAAACCCGTAGGACTTTATAGCTCAGTAAACTGGAAAGCTATTACAAAGTAGGCCTGTTCTGGATGGTTTCCGATGCTTTCTCCTATTTTGATCCACATGAACTTAAAGTTTATATAAGAATGTAAAAGTTCATATGCACGATTTTGAACAAGCAAAAATAAATTATGAGTTTCCACATGAAAACTCATATAACCTTTATCCTTTCATTTTCAAGATGTTAATAATTATTGCACCCCCTTTCAAAAAAAGGCAAGAAAAAAAATCAAATATCCAGAGACTTAAATGTGCTCAACACCCATGCAATAAGAATACAAGCACCAAAAAACTCTTTCTCTAAAAAATGGTTTACCTTATTGCACCCCCTTTCAAAAAAGAATAAAAAAAAAAAATCAAATAAGCAGACACTCAAATGTGCTCAACACCCATGCAATAAGAATACCAAGCACCAAAAAACTCTTTCTCTAAAAAATGGTTTACCTTACTGATATTTCTTTTCCTGTGGTTTATCTTGTTTAATGACAGAAATAGCTGTATGTATCTGAATGACAGGTTTTCTAAAAAGAATGTAAAAGAAATAAACAAATTAATAAATAAATCGCGAATAAGGTTAAAAGCAAACTCTTCCCATTTTCACTTATGCATGGATGGAGGTGAGATCAAGAGGAAGGGAAGAAAACAATAGGAAAATCAGACTTCATCTTATTTGTCTATTAAATTTTTTCATGAGAGAAAGTTTCATTCCCCAAATATAAGGGGAATATGATTAGACTCCAATTTGGAGCATAAAAAATTTCCAACTCCTAAAATACATTAAAATTACAAGAATTAGTACCTTCGTCACACATTTCTCCTCCTTTCCCTTTATTAACTATTTTTTAATTTACCAAACAGAAAAAAAAATCTATGTATTTTCTTCCCCTCTCTTCCCTTTGCTTTAAAAACCCTTCCCCTCTCCTTCTTCCTCATTGTTATGTATAGTGCAATGTCTAAATAGCTTATTTGTGACGTAAATGCTTACTGGCAAGCGAACAGAAGATGCTTTTAATGCACTTATTTATAGCCTAAACTACAATATTAGGAGAATGTAAAAAAAATTTCCTTACTGCATCAGGATTGGCAATATCTGTTTTTAGGAAAGTTCATATTAGTATTTGTTTCTCTTATTGTGTACTTGTTTTAGAGCCAAAGCAAAGATCCATTGATGAACATTACAAATTATATACAGTTCATTAAGCAAGAGAATTAGTAGGTTCTTTTTGTGTTGGTTTTATGTCAGCAGCATAAGACTCAACTGTATAATCATGGTAACCAATTACAAGTTCCATTTAGAGAGTCACTCCACTCCACATGAATGATCATACAGCATAACTAAGAAGATGCAAAAACAGAACCAAACAGGTAAAGAAAACAAAAAATTCCCTAAAACTAAAAGTCAAACAATAGACCCACAGAATGCATCACTAGTTATTTAGTCAAACAAAAATTAGAGGGGGGAAAAAGAGAAAATATACCTTCTTGACACACCAGCAAAGCAGTGCACCAAAACAGAACCCTCTTTTCTACTCTGATCAATGAAATCCAAACACACATCCAAATAATCCAACAAATCCTCACTTTCCATATCTCTAATAGGCACTGCCAATCTTACTAGCTTCAAATCTTTGCCCGCATACTCCAATGAGTACAAAAGTTTATCAGGAGACAAAGAACTCTTTGACCCAGCAACTAAATCTTCCTTAGAGGTTAACTCATTTGAACCACCGACATATACCTTCTTAATCTCCTTGGCAGGAATGGTAAGGCTGCTACGCCATTCAGAAAAAAACGATATTGATGGGAAGTTCAGGACGGATAAAATATGTGTAATTTCAGTGCTACCGTTTTGAAGAATCTCAGCCGCATCACTAATGTTGCCAATAAATAGATTCTCCCGGACAAGGTACGGCATCAGAACTCACAATTAAACACTTTTCTTAACAACCTAATCCGCAAGAAAATGAAACAAAATTAGGAAAATTAAATGGATTTTAATTAGTCTTTGATTATACATGTTTATTTTTTAAAAATAGAAAGGAAAAGTCAAATTTCATTATTTATATCAATATAGCTGCTTATGTATTAAAATTTCCATTGATTTTCCTCCATTTTGTAAGGAGATATTAAAATTTGGTTAAAATTCTTTATTTTATTTCCCTCCAATTAGCTATGAAACCTTAAACACTATTAATCATTCTCTTTGATTTCTCTATTCTGAAAAGCGCAACTATTTTTTTTCCTATTAAATTCAAAATAAACCTAAAAAATAAATATTATTCCTCTTTAAGCCATTATTACATTAACAATCTGTGAAACACTTACAAGATAAATTACATTGATATGTAGCAATCAGAATACCAAGAAAGCTGCAAATGCAAAGATTGATTGCTCAGGAAATTTAGAAAAAAAAATACCAAAAATCGCAATCAACACAGCTAGATTGCTTCCAACATATTTTCAGTGAAAAAGGAGAAAAAATGCCATTCACTGCATTTGAAGAATAAAAAAGAAAAATCTAATTTCTATGTTGAAACAGAGAGAAATAGATATGGCATGAAACAGTATCACAGTAGAAATGGAGTTTTGAAGTCAGAATAAGACTCACTGACCTGGAAAGTGAATGGAATATTCCGGCAACGGAATCTATGTATCTCGCTGTCTCTGCTTCTTTTTATCTCTTTGGTGCTCGATTCCAATCTGCTATTTATATAAGGTAGCTTTGCACGTGTGATTAACTGCTTTCGTACGTGCCAATGCTTTCCCCTCTCTACATGCAACTGCAGGTACGAAGCCTATACACACGTACGAAGAGAGGAAAAATAAATAAAATTAGAAAAGAATATTGACTTATTATTATATAAAAATTAGATAATTTAATTATTTATTAATAAAAGTTAAATTAAATTAATTGAAATGTAATTTTAATTTAATTGAAAGTAAAATTTCTACTCTAATTAGGTTAACTTCTATTTTATTTTTAATAAAAATTAAATTAATTAAAATATAATTCTAATTTTATTGAAAATATGTTTTCTATTCTAATTAGATTAACTTTTATTTTATCTAAAAAAATTAAATTAATTAATTTTTTAGTAGTAATTTTATTAATAATATATATTTTTTCTATTTTAATTAAATCTACTTATATTGTATCTAATATAACTTAAATTAGAGTTAAAATTTAATTAATTAATCTTTATAATTTATTTATTAGATGAAATAAAAATTTTCATTAAATTACTTTTTGAGTAAATAAAAATATTAATATTAAAAATATTGAAAAA
>CATIWM010191931.1:0-17850 GCA_949671775.1 Mallotus repandus
TATGGGTTACAGTGAGTTGATGGTATTCTTACTTAACGTGATCACTGGATCCCTTTGTGCAATTTATACCAATTGGTGTTAATGGATTTTACCAAAAGAGGAGTCTCAAAGTCCATCCTCAACAAAGATTGATTAACTTATTTTTTTATTTCTATATTTTGTAAGTTCTAGTGATTTACTCTGTACTATATCTCTTTCTGTAAATCAGTCTTTTATATGTAACATTTGATCAACAATCAATAAAATACAATTATATTGTTAAAAAATAATTTAGAAAAGTCAAAATACAATATTCTTCGTTACCTTAGAGGCTAGAGCCCACTTAATTCAATAGTTTAAATGAGAATAGAATCAATATTTTGTAAAAAGGGCAACCAACAAAGCTATAAATTTAGTGGTTAAAAATGCTAATTTACAAGTTTAATGATAAGTTTTTCTTGTGAACTAATGGATTTAGATGATACTATGTTAGGCTAATTTACAAGTTATTAGAAACTAATAAACCTACATGATATAAGGATATTAACATACTACTTATTAATGCTTATTGCATATTGTGTTCGTTGTGATGATTGTTATTGTGGGTGGCTAACCATAGCTTGATTTGAGTCATGACTATACATTAAGAGATGATAGTCCTAATGGACCCATGAACACATGTTGGTTGATTTAAAGATTAGAGATAGCTGAAATTGATTCATTTCCTTGTAGGTGTGCTTCATAGTTTGTTTATATGAAATTTGTTGACTTTTCCATGACCAATCCTTAATTATCCTCGATTTTGACTTTAACAATCAAATTTAATCTACTAATATGTGTGTTTAAGTGTGTATTTTAGTTAGATTGAAGACTACACTCATTAGGTGAAGTTATGGAGCTCAAAATATGCCCAAAACATGAAGGCAAGGATGCTCACGGTGGCATCACGGTCGTGAGCATTCTCATAAGCCAAACAAAAGTCAAATTCATGTAATTTGAAGTGGCAGTCGCCCTCACAATCATGACCTTCATCCTTATGATTAAGAGCATCCCAATCACGATCTGAAGTAATTTGGACTCAAGTGAATAAAAGAAGGCAGTAGCACTCACGGGCATAGTCATGGTTATGACCAGGACCATGAGCACCGTCATTAGTATGGTCATGGTCATGATTAGGACCGTGAGCACCATCTTAGTGATGTGGCAACCTTTATAACAACTATTTCAAAGCTCCAACGACTATAAAACTAAAGGTCACGATCATGACACCTCCCATCACGACCGTGAGCATCATTTTTCCTACAAAAAGTGAAATAAACGTTAAATAAAGATGGAGGTTTGTTGGGGATGAAAATTAAAGCTCCAAAAGCCATATTTTGGTTCATCCATTATAAATACAAGTTCAAGATATTATTATAAGAGTTAGAGACTCTAAGGAACAAATTTATTATGTAAAAGTCATTAAGCTATAATTATTTCTTTCATATTTTCCTTTGAATATTCTTTTTTTATAAATAAACTCTTGTTGAGTTTGTGTATACCCTTTTTGTGAGAGTTATGTGAGTGATAGAGTTAGGATTCTATCATCTACACATTCTTTGGGGTTAAAGAAGTGGGTAGTGAGATTCTTTCTCATTAGGTTATTGTTGTTCCTCGAAAAATAATTTGTTATAAAGTTTTTAAGTTAGCTTTGAAAACTCAATTGGAATAGGTTTAGTGTGAGCCTTGAGAAAAAAACTTGGAAAAAGGTTTTGAGAGAGCTTAGAAAACTCATTATTGTAAGGTTTGGCATGAGCCATTAAAAACACCATCTTATAATCAATCTTGGGAATAAGATTGGTGTGGGTGATTAAAATCCTAACTTTGGGATAAGTTAGGTGGAGACGTAGGTTTGATTGATAAACTGAACCCCTTAATCCTCTGTGTTCATCCTTTGTTTCTTATTCTTATTCTTGTTGATATTCATTCTTCCTAAATCACCTTTAGTTTCCTTTTAATTTTTTAGTTTTCTCTTATCCTCAATTAGCCCTATTCACCCCCCTAAGGTATTTTCATTTGGTATCAGAGCTTGAGTTTTAGGTACTTAATTATTAGAATTCAAGATCATGGGGAGTGAATCGTTTTCTTTTCAAACATTTAGACCATTTTTTTTATGGAAGTGATTAGCCACATTAGAAGCATAAAATTGAGCTTTTATCCTGATAGTGATTCTATTAGATTATAGAATGTAATCTTAGATGGGTGGAACCCTCTAATGAAGATGGTGGATGGTATTCAAGTTCTAAAGGAGAGAAATGAGTGGCTCAAGAAGAAAAAGAGGAGAACCATAAAAATAAAAGGACTATATCAATTCTTGTTACCTCAACGTCAAGAGAAGAAAAAGGCAAGCTTCAGCATTGCATATCGACCAAGGAGATATGGGGAACCTTCAAAAATCACTATGAAGGAAATATCCAAGTAATATCCAAAAAGGTCTAACTCCATGTGTTTGAATATGAGATGTTCAAAATGAAGCTTTATAAGAGCATCACCAATATGACAAACTGATTGAATGCTCTCTTAACCACCTTAAGGAAGTAGAGCAAGCACTACTCCAAAGAAGAAGCCAATACCAAAATCTTGAGAGTACTACCCAATAAGGATTGCGAATCAAGAGTAACCTCCATTGAGGAAACTTATAATCTTTCCATGCTCTCAACCGACATCCTTATAGGTAAGCTTCTCACTTATGAGCTTACTTTGAGGCAAAGAGAAGAGGAACAGTAAGGAAAAGAGGAAAAGAAAAAGAGTTTAGCACTTAAAGCATCATAAGACTCAAGTGATAAAAGTCAACCTGAAGATTTAAGTGAAGATGATGAAGAAATTACCTCATTCACAAGATACTTCTTGAAGTACTTAAAAGAAGAAAAACTTGAGCAATCACAAAGAATGTAAGAAGAGTGACTCCAAGAGATAAAAAAAAGTCACGTGTTATGAGTGCAAGAAGCCCGAAAATCTTAGAATTGAATGTCCAAGGCTTAAGCACAAAAGTAAAGGAGGAATGTCCAAGGCTTAAGCACAAAATTAAAGGAGGAAAAGAAAGAAGAAAAGCCTTTAAAGCTACATGGATGACTCTTCCGAATTGACAATGGAGGAGAAGTAACAAGAAGCTACCAACATTTGCTTCATAGCATTAAAGGACAACTATGAGGTACCCTCTACTTCTTACTCCTCTTGTGATAATTCTTATGATAAGTTGTGTGATGATGAGCTCAATGATGATAGCTCCTTAGTTTGAAAATTAGTTTTAAAATTTCAAGAGTTACTTTCTAAGAAAAAGTTTTACAAAAAAAAGTTTTTAAAGTTGTCTAAGAATTTTGAAGATTTGAATTTTTGAATTTTCAAATGTTAATTCTTCAAAGGAAAAATTAACTCTTGATTTGAAAGCATCTATCTCTTTGAAAGAAAATCTTGACAATGTTAAAAAAGAAAACGAGTTGCTTTCAAAAGAGATTTTAGAACTCAAAGGTACCATTTCTAAATTTCAAAAAGGGAAAGAGACCCGTGATCATCTCCTAAGTAGACAAAGTTATCATGGTTTGACATATGGAATTAGTTTTTCAAATGGAGTCTCTACATCATCAAGTCCCCTAAAGTTTTGTCAAGGCTACTCTTATTTCATCCTACATTCCTTGTAAGAGCTCTAAAGCTTAAGATTCTAAGACCAAGATTCTTAAGAATCCAAAAGCTAAGGGAGAGCCTCTAAAGGCTAATATTTTAAAGGCTCAAGGTTTTAAGGCTAAGGCTAAGAAACCCCAACCCCATTATGCATTCATGTATCACAATAAAAGGCTTACACACATGCATTTTAGACTTTAAAATTTGTGCATTATTGTGATAGTGAGATGTATGCTTATACTAGATTGTTTATTTCTAGAAAAGGCACCAACCACCTTAGCCATGATTCATTTTCAAAGGTTGGTAGGCAAAATAGATTTTCAAAAACCAAATGCTTTTATTACTTGAAATTAGGACACACCAACAATGTGTGTTACTATAGAAAACTTAATCATAACCTTTTACCTGTGGACTACTTTGAGAGTCACATTCCTAGACCAAATAAGGTTTGGGTTCTAAAGGTTATAAGAGGATTTTTACTATTTTGTGCTAATTATTGATAAATTGATGAATTTAATTTATATAACTTATTAATAAATATGCATATATCAAATGTCCAAAGAGAATTTGACCATTTTCATAATCAAAATGATTCTCATTCTTTTTTAAAGATCTTTTATTTAGTTTTCTCATTTGGCATCATTTTTTTTACTTAGAATGCATTAGTCTTAAAAAGACCTCTTTAGACTACATATTAACAATCATGATTGCTATATTTTTCGTGATTAATTTTATTTTGATTTTATATTGAGTGCCAATTGGATTGTTATTTTCAATTGTTTTTAAATATTTTTCATTTAATACTTTTCAATTAATATCATTCATCTTATTTGATTTACTTTCTTATATTCCATTTGACAATTTTGTTTCCTCTCTTTTTCACTTTTCCAAAGAGGGAAAGAAATTTGGAATTTTGAATGATAATGATTATGCTTGAATTATAACTAGAATGCCAAATTAGGGAAGAAACTAACTATTTTATATGTTTGAATGATATTTGATATGTTTAACTCACCCTTGCATATATTAAGGGGGAGAAATTTTCAAACCCCTTGATATATGATTGATGGGGAGCATTAAGTACAAATGCTCACACATACACTTAGTGACTTCTCCTTATCATTCAAAATTTGATTGTTAAAGTTAAAAAAGGGAGATTGTTTACCTTTGCATGATCAATCTTTAATTACCCTTGGTTTTTACTTTAACAATTAAATTTAATCCACTAATATGTGTGTTTAAGTATGTATTTTAGTTTAGTTTAAGACTACACTCATTGGGTGACGTTATAGAGCTCAAAACGTGCCTAAAATATGAAGACAAGGATGCTCATGGGTGGCATCATGGTCGTGAGCATTCTCATGAGCCAAACGAGAGCTGAATTCATGTAATTCAGAGTGGCAGTGGCCCTCACGATCTTCCTCATAGTTGTGACCATCATCCTCACGATCAAGAGCATCCCAATCACGATCCAAAGTAATTTGGACTCAAGTGAATAAAAGAAGGCAGTAGCACTCATAGGTGTGGTCATGGTCGTGATCGGGACTGTGAGCACCATCTCGATGATGTAGCAACCTTTGTAATAGTTATTTTAGAGCTCTAACGACTATAAACTAAAGGTCACGATCATGACACCTCCCACCATGACCGTGAGCATCATTTTTCCTGCAAAAAGTGAAAGAAATATTAATTGAAAATGAAGATTTTTTGGGGACAAAAATTAAAGCTCCAACAACCATAATTTGTGATAACCATACTTAGTGTGTAAATATGTAATTAATAATTTTGTATTCTTGTTATTCTTTAGTTACCACTAGAATTGTGTCATTTGTATAGGTTTTCTCTTATTCCTTGTATAAATATCTTATATTGTACTCTTTTATATTCAGAGAAGAATATATTACAAAAGGTACTCTATTCATAATATCTCTTCTTCCTCACTTTGCTACGTATAGCTCATCATGGCATTAAAGCCACCTGTTACCATGGGTAAACCTCTTTCTCCTACTTCATCTTCTACTCTCAATAACCCTCCTACCACACCCACAAATGGCTTTCCTCTGCAACCTCCAATTACAGCTTCCTCCCCGACGCCTTCCCTTCTTTTTCCTACTTTACCTTCAATCCCTTCTATGAATCAACCCCTCTCTATTAAATTTGATGACCACAACTACCTCATTTGGAAGAATAAGCTCCTTAACACTGTTATTGTAAATGTGTTAGGAGATTTCATTGATGGCACTCGCCCGTGTCCTCCTAAATTTCTAGAACCGGAGTCTTACACTCTCAATCTGAACTTCACTTCTTGGAAGCATCTCAATTGGCTCATTATGAGCTGGATCTATGCTTCTCTCAGTGAAGGTATGATGAATCAAATTGTTAGCTATGATACTGCCCTGGATATTTATCTTGCTCTTGAACAGATTAATTCAGCTTCCTCCTTCACACGCATCACCGAACTTTGCACTCAGCTTTAATCCATCAAGAAGGACGGTCTCATGGCTATGCAATACATTCAAAAATTCAAGAATCTCTCCAATAAACTGGCCTCCATTGGTGAACCGATCTCTTATAAAGACCATCTTGTGTATTTATTTAATGGCCTTGGGCATAATTACAATGGTTTTGTCACCTCAATTCAAAACAGAGGTGATCAACCCTCTATCAAGGAGGTTCACAGCTTGCTCCTTAGTTTTGATTATTGCCTTGAACACCAAGATGCCTTCTAGCAATTGAGCTCCCTCTAAGCCAACATGGCTTATCTCCAAATGCCTATAAAACCATTTACACCCAATAAAAAAAATCTTCTTATCAGCCCCCTCTGTCCTCAAAACACACCTTTCCTAATCACCCTCAATCAGACCTTCTTGGCAAACCTCCTTTCCCCTCTAATTATGGTCAATGGAAACCACCCCCACGTGATTTACACCCACAATCTCATCCCAAACTTCGCTGCTAAATTTGCTTCAAACCCGGTCACACTGCAAACATTTGTTACCACCATTCTAATCTTGAATATCAACCTCCCCCAAAGGCTTTCACTGCTTAGACCACCCCTGCTATTAGCCCCAATTTATCTCACAATATTGCCTTTACTAATTCTCTTGGTGATTCGAGCTGGTTCATGGACTCGGGTGTTTCTCACCACTTCACTCCTGATCTATCTTTACTTGATTCCGTTGCTTCATTTCATGGTAATGAATGTGTGACTGTTGATGATGGTAAGAACATTTTCATTTCTCGTATTGGTACCTCTTCTCTTCCTACTCACTCTCGACCTCTCACTCTCTATCTCATGTTTATCATACACCTGCTATTTCAAAAATGTATCTCACTTATATCATAATAATAGAGCATTTGTTGAATTTCATCCATCTTTTTTCATAGTCAAGGATCAATTCCATCACAGAATACTCCTCACGGGCACCCTTGAGAATGGTCTCTACCGTGTCAGCCCCTCATCGTCTTTGTTCAGCCATTCCTCTCCTCTCTCCACTACTTTTTCTAGTCAATCTCACCTAGTTTCATCGTCTGATCTGGCTTTATGGCATAACCATCTCAGCCATCCCTCTATTTCAGTCACCAAATATATTTTATCTTTATGTAATGTAGGTAGCAAAAACTTTTAATGTTTTGATTTCCGTAATCATAGTCAATTAACTAATAGCCATAGGCCAGCTTTTTCATTATCTCAATCTTATTCCTCCACACCTTTTGAACTTGTACGCAGATCTTTAAGGTCCTTCTCCCATTTCTTCTGTAACTGGAGACAAGTATTTTATACTTTTAATTGATGATTGTACTCGTTTTCCTTGGTTATAATTACTAAAATCCAAAGATGTTGCTTACTTCACTTTCATTCTTTTTAAAAATATAGTACATACTCAATTTAACAACACTCTTAAATCAGCTCGCTCAGACTGGGTCTGTGAATTTAGGTCCTTATCTTTTTTTTAATAAACATTACATTAACCACCAATTATCCAGCCCATACACCCCTTAACAATATGGTTGTATCGAGCGCAAAAATTACCACGTTGTCAAAACTGGACTATCCCTTTTTTCCTACTCCTCCATGCCGCTTTCGTTCTAGCCTTATGCATTTACCACAGTTTTTTTCCTTATCAATCGCTTGTCCACTAAGGTCTTGCAATTTCAATCACTTTACTATTCTATCTACCGTAAACTTCTCGACTATTCTCTTCTTAAATGTTTTGGTTGTGCATGCTTTCCATACCTTCGCCCATACAACAAACATAAGTTATAATATCATTCTAAATAGTGTATTTTCTTTGGTTACAACTCTAAATATAAGGGTTATCCTTGCTATGATCAAACTACAGCCCATCTATATGTATCTCGCCATGTAATATTTAATGAGCATGGCTTCCCATTTCAAACACCTCTCTCTCCACCTCCTTCCATACCTTCTCCTCCCACCATAATTACCATGCTTCCTTTTTCTCGATCTCCCTTTTCCTCTCTAGGTTCTAATCCTCCACTCTCTTCTTCATCCCTTCTCAGTTCCTCCAACTATTTTCCTACCTCTTCTTCTTCTCCCTTTTCCCCTGTCCTATCTCGATCTTCCTCTCCTTCTCTCCCGGTTACCATTTCTTCCCCTCCCACAGTTCCTCCTGTTGTTGAGTTGCCAATCTCAATGTCTTCTTCTAAACCAACTATTAATGTTCATTCTTTGCAAATGAGAAGCAAATTAAGTATTTATAGACCACGTGTATTATTACATAAGATAATTGATGTTCATGTTAAACCTCATTCTTTTAAACATGCTTCTCAACATAAGGAGTGGCAATTAGTGATGCAACAAGAAATCAATCCCTTAATTTCACATCAGATATGGCAGCTGGTTTTTAGGCCTTCCAACACTAAGGTCACTGGCTATAAGTGGGTGTATCGCCTCAAACTCAAAGTTGTCGGTTCTATCGATCGATTCAAAGTGCTATTTGTCTCCAAGGGCTATCACCAAATAATGAGGTTTGACTATATTGAGACATTTATCCCTATTATCAAGCCTCAAACGATTTATATTATTCTCACCATGGTTGTCTCTAATGGTTGGCACATCAAGCAACTTGATATTTAGAATGTCTTTCTCTATGGTGACTTACTTGAAATAGTTTATATGGAATAGCCCCCTGGCTTTGTGGACTTACAAGCCAACTCATGTATAAAAACTCTCTAAATCTCTATATGGCTTGAAGCAGTCCCCTTATGTGTGGTTCACTAAACTCAGCCATGCTTTTTTTTCCTTAGGTTTTCATGGTTCATGGGTAGACACTTCACTATTCTATTATATTCTCCTCACTACATGTGGGTTGTACTCATTTATATCGATGATATTATTGTTACCAATAGCTCCACTTCTTTTATTACTTCCTTACCAGATAATCTTAAAAAGAAGTTTATTGTTAGATATCTCAGTTCCCTCCACTACTACTTGGGCATTAAAGTTTATCATGACTCTCTGGTTTGCATCTTAGTCAAGCTAATTACATCTCCAACCTCTTGAAAAAATTGGCATGCTTGACTCTGAGCCTTTAGACACTCCTATGGCAAACACATAATCTCTTTCACTTCATGATGGAGTTCCTCTTCCAGACGGGTTTAAATATAGGATTATTGCAGGTGCTTTGCAATATTGCACGATGACTTGTCTCGATTTAGCCTTTGCCATCAACAAAGTGTGAAAATATATGCATTCCCCAACCAAGACTCGCTGGCTGATTGTTAAATGGATCCTTCAATATCTTTGTGGTACTATAAATTTTAGCTTAGTTATTTCTCCTATTGCTTATCCATCCTTAACTTGTTATATCGATGCGGATTGAGCCACCTACACTGATAACCGGCGTAGCACAAGTGGCTATGCTATTTTCCTTGGCTCAACACTCATCTCATGGCAATCTTCAAAGCAAAAGGTTGTCTCTCGCTCTAGCACCAAAATCGAATATCGTGCTCTTGCTAATGGTGCTGCTGAAATTGCGTGGATCAAATCAATCCTTGTTGAAATTTGTATACATATGTCTTCTCCACCGATTATTTCAGTACCATATATTTTTCTACCAATATAGTCATGCATACCCATACTAAACACATTCAATAGACTATCATTTTGTTCGTGAACATGTCGTAGCCGGTACTCTACTGGTTCAACATGTCTCTTCCTATAATCAAGTGGCTGATGGCCTCATAAAACCTCTCCCTACTACACAGTTTATTCCTTTACTTTCCAAACTCAATGTTCTATATATACCATTGCATTTGAGGGGGGATGATTACCAAACTTAGAGTGTAAATATGTAATAAAGCAATCTTGTATTCTTCTTATTCTTTGGTTACCACTATAATTGAGCCATATGTATAGGTTTTCTCTCATACCTTGTATATATATATATGTCATATTGTACTCTTTTATATTGAGAGAAGAATATAATACAAAAGGTACTTTATTCATAATACCTCTTCTTCCTCATTTTGTTGCATATAACTCATCATTTTGGTTTGTCCACTAAAAATACAAGTTCAAGACATCATTAGAAGAGTTAGAGACTTTGAGGAACAAATTTATTATGTAAAATTCATTGAGCTATAATAGTTTCTTTTATATTTTCCTTTGAATATTCTTTTTTTTTTTTGTAAAGAAACTCTTGTTGAGTTTGTGTATACCCTTCTTGTGAGAGTTGGATGAGTGATAGAGTTAGGATTCTTTCATCTACACATTCTTTGGGGTTAAAGAAGTGGGTAATGAGATTTTTTCTCTTTGGATTGTTATTGATCCTTTAAAAATAACTTGTTGTAAAGGTTTTGATTTAGCCTTGAAAACTCAATTAGAATAGGTTTGGTGTGAGCCTTAAGAAAAACACTTGGAAAAAGGTTTTGAGTGAGCCTAAAAAACTCATTATTGTAAGGTTTGGTGTGAGCCATTGAAAACACCATCTTGTAATCAATCTCAGGAATAAGATTAGTGTGGGTGGTTGAAAATCCTAACTTGGGGATAAGTTAGGTGGAGATGTATGTTTGATTGATAAACCAAACTCTTTAATTCTTTGTGTTCATCTTTTGTTTCTTGTTCTTATTCTTGTTGATATTCATTCTTCCTAAATCACCTTTAATTTTATTTTAATTTTTCAATTTTTCTCTTAACCTCAATTAGCCCAATTCACACCCCCTCTAGGGTATTTTTAAAATTGATGTGCCTTTTGTTATGGTGAGAACCAAACCATAGATGCTTTAGTTGATGTAAATAAACTTAGCTAATTATTATTGAAGAGTGATTAATTTAGTGCAATTAAAAATTTAGGATATGCAATTTTTAATTGGATAATTGATTAGTAATCACTTAGTGATTATATGGTGACTCAATTCCTAGTAACCCCTTGATTATTTATTGTTAATTTAAATTATAGTAGAATTTAATTATTTAGTTTAATTTTGTTGTTTTCATTTTATTGTAGCTTTAAACAAGTTAAAAGAGGAGTAATAGGTGGATAATAATTAATCCTCATGGGAACGATACTTTACTTCTACTATATTACTTACTTGACCTTGTATTCTTGTAGATAGTCTCAATCAAGTTTTTAGCTCCCTTGTCAGGGATTGAATAAGTTAACATCGTAACTAGTCCTATTTTTTTTTATTTAAGGCAGTCTTCATTTTATTTAGTCTGAAATTCTATTTTGGGAGTTAGGTTATGGTGTATGCACAATACTAAAAAATTAAGACCATAGGCTCTCACTTTCTATCGGAGCTTACTATATTTAAGAAAGAGAATTAGAAGCGCTCTAAGGGTGAATCAAGCACCATGGCTGACTAATAAGGAGAACAATGAACTCTTTTAGCTTTTGCTATACCGAGGTTAGAGAGGACTCAATAAAGTATTACTAGGCCAAACATTAATGTAAACAATTTTGAAATCAAGCGAACCTTACTTCAAATGATTCAATCTAGTGTTCAATTTCATGGATTAGAAAATGAGGGCCTTAGTTCTCATATTAAAAATTTCTTAAAGATTTGTAACACCTTTAAGTATAACGAAATGTTAGATGATGTAATTTGGTTGAGGTTTTTTCCCTTCACATTAAAGGATAGAGCCAAGGCATGGTTAAATTATTAGTCTTTAGCTTCAATTACTACTTAGGATCTTCTTACAAGAACATTTTTGGCAAAGTATTTCCCATCGGCAAAGACGACGAAGATCATTAAAGATATCACTACTTTTCAGCAATTTAAGAATGAATCCTTGTGTGAGGCTTGGGAAAGGTTCAAGGAGTTAAAACGGAGTTGTCCTCACTATAGGTTATTTAAGGATATCTTGATTAGAACATTCTATAATTAGGCAACTCATTCCACTAGAGACACCATTGATGTGGCCACATGAGGTTCATTGATGAGGAAGATGGTCGATATAGCTTTTGAACTACTTAAGGAAATGGCTAACAATAATTATGTTTGGCCTTCAAAGTGTCAACTCCCACCAAGACAAGGAGGCATGATTGGAGTTGATATAGTGACATTACTTAAATCTTAAATTGCAGCCTTATCCAAGTAACTTGGTGATTTAAATTACATAGGCAATTCAATTGCTACACCTTCGCAACTTCCTTATGAAAATTGTAACTTCCTTGGACATTCTAGTAATGAATGTGGCTTTAGGAATTTAAGCATGATAAGAGATAATTACATGGAGCAAGTTCACTATATGGGAAACAAATTTCAAGGGAGGCAAGTCAATAACCCTTATTCCAACACCTACAATCTAGGGTGAAGGAATCATCTGAACTTTTCTTGGAGTAACAATGCAAACCTTCAAGGTTTTCCTAACAATATGGCTAAGTAAGCACCTCCAAGATTTCAAAATCTCAACAAGATAGATTGGCATTAGTGAAGAATAAATTGGATAAGTTTTTGGATGCCATTTCTACCAAGATGACTAATCAAAATGAGAAATAAAAGAGGATGGAAGCTAAATTTGACCAATAGCCAAGAATCATGCTCTTCAATTCATAATATTGAGGTTCAATTGGGGCAACTTGCCAATGCTATGGCCATAAAAAATCAAGGTAATCTTCCAAGCAATATTGAGCCAAATCCAAGAGAGCAATTGAAGGCTATCAAAGAGGTAAAATCTTAAGCTAAAACTTTCAAAGATGCTAAGCAATAATAAAAGGAACAAGTTAAGTGTGATGAGGAAGCATGCAAAGAAAGTAAAAGCAAACAAGTTGAAATTTTCAAGGAAAATAAGGAGCAGCCTCAGACGCAAAATTCTCCAAAACATACAACAAGACTTCCTTTTTCACAAAGGTTAAGGAAGCTTAATGATGATGAGAAGAGGTTTGCAAAATTTCTAGAGAATTTCAAGAAGCTTAAACTTAAAATGGCCTTATCAGAAGCTCTTGAAGAAATGCCTTATTATGCCAAGTATCTAAAGGACATCATCGCTAACAAAAGGAAATAAGATGACAATCAAATAGTGCCACTAACAGAAACTTGTAGCTCCATCATTTCTCACAAGATCCCAATTAAATAGAAAGATCCAAAGAGTTTTATAATTCCTTGTATTATTAGTACCAATGAGTTTCCTAAATGTTTATGTGATTTACGTAGTATTAATTCGATGCTTTTATCTCTTTTCAGGGAACATGATCTTGGAGAGGTGACAACAACAAATATATCTTTATAATTAGCATATCACTCTTTTAAAAAGTCTTATAGGATCATAAAGCATGTGCTTGTTAAGGTAAACAAATTTATCTTCTGATTGATTTTGTTGTGTTGGATTTTGAGGAAGATAGAAGCTGCCTCATAATCTCTATACGTACCATTTATTTATTTCTACATAATTATTTTTTACTGTAAAAAATATAATTGTTTTTGCTTAAATGTTTAATGAGTAAATATACATGGATAATCATTTATTGTTAATTTATAAAATTTAACTATTAAATATTTTTATTTACGAACGGATATTACAAGATTACTGGTTCAACCTCAAAGAGGGGACTAACAAAAGAACACTAATTTGGTACAATAATAATTAGAAAAAGGGATAAGATTTATTTATGCCCCTAATGTTTTCTTCGAAGCCCAGATAAGCCCCCCATTTTTTTTGGCTAAAATAACTTAGGGTTTCATTAAAACCATGTTTTTTGGCCCCTCTTAAATAGAGAGAATATTTTAAATAAGAATGTCGTTTACCTTGTTGCTGACGTGGAGACAATGCAAGCTAAAAAGGCTGCAACTGACGCCACACATGAAGACCGTTCAGGAAAGCTAAAGAATTGGTGCTGCTGCATTAAATTCCAACTACCACCATGTACCATCATTCATAAAGACCGAGAAGGAAAAAAAAACTCCCCAATTTCACCTTCTTCTCTATTTCTAACCCCCATGTTTGCGAGATTTACAATACTAAACAAGAAAAAAACATGTCATTGCTTTGCTTTTGAAGGATAAAAAGGGTGAACTTCTATTTGACAGAGGGTACAAGGCTTGAGGTAAGTGAAATTTCATCCATTGTTACCTACCATTGTCTTTATTGGATTAATTTTGTTCTCAGTGTGTTGTTGTTGTCAAAGTTAAGATTTATTAATTTTATTTATTTTTTTTTATGTCAGTGCAATGACAATGCTTGTTAATATTATTTTCTATTTTAGTGGAAGTTGGGAGTGGGTTGAGGGAAAGCTTGAATATCTGAATGGGGATATAGACATTTTATATCATTTTGATGTGGATTATCTTTGTTATAATGACCTGCTATATAGATACCAAAAAACATATGGGTTTCCATCAATATATAAAATTTTTGTTCTTAAGCCTGGAGAAGAGCTTGAAAATGGGTTATTCTTAGTACAGGATGATAGAACAATTAGGAAGGTATTGGATTATATAAACAAGTATTCATGGGTTTCTGAAGTAAATTTTTATGCTGACCATGAGATTGATACACCATTATTTGCACCAAAAGTGTTAGAGCTTGAATTCTTGCAAACTGAACCTGAGGAATTTGGACACCCAATATGATTCTAATACCTTTGGTCCTAATGCAAATGAACCACTAGGTGATTGTGGCACCTAATTTTTGTTTGTTAATACTGCGAGTGGTCAAGCCTCTGCACTTGGCACCCCTTAAGCAACTGAACTAGCAACATTTGATGAGACTGCATCTGTACCTGAGGAGCCTGCACCTACAGCTGAACCCCATCAGACTGAACTTCATGCAACTAATCAACATGCAAAAGAACCAGCAGCTTCCAACTATGTGGGGCTTGAGGGTTACATAAGTGAGAGTGAATATGAATAAGAACATGATGGTAACTAGACAGAAGGTTCATCTGATGAGACAGATGTTGAAAATGATGACATAACACCACTAAGTGAGAGGGTAAGGTATGATGGGGCAGATGGTCAAGGGCACTTCATGCTTGGCATGACATTTGCAACGGCTCAAGAAGCCAGAGATGCAATTACTAAGTATGCTGTGTTGTTTGGGTATAGATTAAAAATCAATCCAAATGAACCACATCGAATTGTGGCAAAGTGTAAAAATAAGGCTGGCTGTCCATTTATGCTCAGAGTGTCAAAGGATGGCAAGAATCCTGGGTTAGCCATTAAGACTTCAAAGGTTGAACGTCACTGCTTTCGACACTACTCACTTCCATTAACAAGTGCGAAGTTTATTGCTTCTTATTTCAAGTCAAAAATTTATCACAATCCAGGTTTCAAGGTGAAGGATATGCAGGCAGAGGCTGAAGAAATTTTAAAAATTAATGTTAGTTTTCAGAAGTGCAAGAGAGCTAAAAGGATGGTAATAGAAGAACTCAATGGCTCTTATAGGGTGCAATTTTAGCAGCTGGAAGCATATGCAGCAGCGCTGAAAAGCAGTAATCCTGGCACTAAAGCGGAGGTTGAGCTTTGTAAAGAATCATTGAAAGAGGGTAGAAGAGTATTTCGTAGAATGTTCATATATTTTGAAGCAATTAAATATGGGTGGAAGGCAGGTTGTAGGCCACTTATAGGCCTTGATGGTTGTTTCTTAAAGGGGGTTTGTAAAGGTTAAGTGTTGAGTGCAGTAGGTTTAGATGGAAATTATTATATGGTGCCAATAGCTTGGGCTATTATTGATAAAGAAAATAAAAATAATTGGCGCTGGTTCATTGCTTGGTTGAAACAGGAACTTTCACTTGAAGTTGGCTCTCATCTTACCATCATATCTGATATGCAAAAGGTGTGTCTTCCAATCATAAATTATATTTTTAATATATTACAATGACACATTTGATTTTCCTTGTGCTTGTGATAATACTTTATCTTTTTATTTTCAATTCATAGGGCCTAATTGATGGAGTTATGAATTTGTTACCTGAGGCTGAGCACAAGTGGTGTGCTCGGCACATCTACCCTAACTGGAGCAAGAAATGGAGTGGAGGTGAACTAAAAAAGAAAATTTTCATATGTGCTTGGAGCACATATGAGGAGGAATTCAAAGATAATTTGTTAAAGTTAGAGGATTGTCATAGAAAGCAGCTGAGGGTCTTCTTTATTATCCACCTCACAATTGGTGTCGAGCATACTTCTCATCAAGGTGCAAATCAGATGTTGTTGACAATAACTTCATTGAGTCCTTCAATGCATGGATACTTGCAGCTAGAGAGAAGCCTATCATCAGCATGCTTGAAGACATTCGACTTCAGGCCATGAACAGAATTAAAGAGAATAAAAAAGCAATGGATAAATGGTTCAATAATTTCAGTCCAGCATGTATGAATCTTTACCAAGATTGGAAAGACAGTTGCATGGGTTGCAAAGTGGTATTTAATGGTGCTGTTGGCTATAAAATTGGAGAAGGCGTGGATAAGCACACTGTTATATTAGACAAACTATTGTGCACTTGTAGGGCGTGGGAACTAACTGGAATTCCATGTTCCCATGCCATATGTGCTCTATACCATAGGAAGATAGACCCACTGACTGTGATCTTTAATTAGTATCACAAGTCCAAGTATTTGGCAACATACGAGCAACCTCTACTACCTGTTCCAGGGCCCAAATTTTAGAAATTCTCTCAATATGAACCTATTGAGCCTCGACCAATTCCTAAGTTAGCTGGCATACTAAGAAAAATCAGAGTGAGGGATTCTCATGAACCTAGACCCACTAGTGGTTCAGATGGGAAGCTAACAAAAAAAGGAATGATACAGTCTTGCGGTATCTGTCATAAACATGGCTATAACAGAAAGAGTTGTCACAAAAAGGGCAATCAGGTTTGAAATTAATCCTTACCATATTATGTGCCTATGTTGTGCAAAAATTGTTATGTCTGAAGGGCATTCTTGTTTTGTTAGGCATCTGGTTCAACACTTGATTCAGGAGGTGAAATACCTGTTGTTGTTGGTACAAGGCCACCTGAAAAGGATTCAAGGCCACCTGAAAGGGCTTCAAGGCCACCTGAAAGGGCTTCAATGGCTACGGCAAATGATCCTACTTAGGCTGATAGAGCTCAAAGTGATGGTTTAAGGGATAAGGGTAAATGATGCGGTCCTGAAAAGACAACATCAAATTTAGGAGCATTAACTGTTCGAATGACAAGGAAATAGAACACTGGTTATGGTATTTACATAAACACTAGTACAAGTCGTCAAACATACAATGTAAGTATTGGCAATGTTAATTAGTTTGGTTGTCATAATTTTGAAATGCTTTGGTAGTCCTTTTAATGTTTATAATTAATGCAATTATTTAGATTTATTTAAGTGTTATCTTGTTACAAGCTTGGTCAAGCTTCAAAGACAGTTATTGACCCAAGTGTGAACATCAGTGAGACCACCTATAATCCTGATCCACAAGTTAGGTTTCCAATACTAAATGAAAGGGAGTTGATGAGGAAAATATTTCAATCTGAAGTGACAGCTTCAAGGAAAATTCTATTTAAAGGAGATGGCTCACAGAAAAGATTAGCAACTAATCTTCCTTATCAACCTCCAGGTTTTAGATGGCAAGGAGGTCCAACAATCACACAAAGTCAGCTTCAATCAAAGGTTCAAAAAAGGATTGGGAGATAGCAGAAAAGAACAAAAACTTCATAGTTTAAAGGCCAAGCTTTTTTGAATTCTATTTAGTAAATATTATCTTAAAAATTGTCTCAAAAATAATTTATAGATAGGATAAGGTGAATAGGTCTTAGTGCTTGACATGAACCTA
>CATIWM010191952.1:0-10000 GCA_949671775.1 Mallotus repandus
AAAAATAGAAAGAAAAAATAAAAAGGAGAAAGAAAAAATAAAAAACCAACTAAGAAAACTAAAAAAACAAAGAAGAATAGGAAAAAAAACAAAATGGGCACTCTTGAAAATAAAACTAAAAATAGGGTACTCGTGTAATTTATACAAAAGGTAGGGTAAATGACTGTAAACAAGGTAGAAAATATGCCTAATTTTGTAAATTTCTCTGGTCTTTATTAAATGAATTTTGATGAATAGTAAGTAGGGTTGTGCATCTGGCGGATTGGGAGGGTTCAGAAGTGTGGCACTTAAAACTGTGCAGGTTTGATTGGGTAAATATGGGCACCGAACCAAAGATAATAGGGAACATAAATATGCGAGTCAGAAAACTGAAATATTCGGGTTTGATCGGATAGTTAAATCGGGTTGGACCTTAAAATTAAAAGTTCAAAATAAAAATTGAATTTTTTTCAGAAATTGGGTTGAGCCCGTTACAAAATATAGGGTCCAACCCTTTAAATTACAAAATAAAATTATAAGGCCTTTAGCCCAAAAAAAAAGTCATTCCTGTCTAATTATCTATTCTATTCAGAACCCAAAATCTAACTGGCCATTCATTTTTTGCCTGTGCTAAATATACACATTATATTTGCTATTTACAAAAAATATACAGCAAAATAAATCATAACTTTGTCAATTTGCATTTGTATCAAAAGTTCAGAACTTGAAGATTTGTTGTTGAACAGAGTATGCATAAGCCAAAAAAAGGCAAACTGCAATCTTGTATTCATAGATTTACAAGAGAAATACAACCTAGAAAATTAAAAAGGGCAGATAACTGAAGCATTAAAAAGACAATAATATATTAATAACTAACAAGTAATTAACAACAAAAAAGTGAGGCTCAGAATCAAAATTTTCATGTCATTGGATCAATGCATGCTTAATTTCTGGCAACAAACTGCAAACCATTTGCTACTTAAGAAACATATAGTATTTCATTAAACCAATTGTCAGATAATTTGGTGGAAGCATAGAATGAATAAGATTAAAGACTGTTATTAACACATGCACCAAATTAGTGAATTGCAACACTTAACCATACACAACAGCCATCCGAGGGTTTATATTTTGGAAAAACACAACCTTGGCATCTGTTGTGTTTGCTATTGAAGATGTTGCAACACAAATATGACACAACAAGTGTCACAGACTAACAGAAGCATTTGATGCCAGCAAATGGTAAGTAATTATATTGCAACAAAATTATAATCCCCACAAGAATAAGGCAACAGCAGAAAGACCACCAACAATCAGAAAGCAGCCAACATGCAACTAGCAAGGCAACAAGTAACATAAAGTAAAAAGAAGTTTAGAAAGTGTTAAATGCAATATTCTTCTTAGACAGTTAAGGCAGAGCTTCAACTTAATTGTTAGCAAAATTCTTCTTAGACAGGATAGGTAGAGCTTCAACTAGGTCAAACACTGATTAGTTAGCACCAGTTGAGGTAACATAAGGGCTAACGGGACCAACACCTAATGGAGGGAGATTTGTTTTAAAAAAATCATAAGAATGGAAAAAAATAATACAGAATATGAATAGGCAAAAAAATTAAAAAAGTACATTTTTCAAAGTCTTCTAATTCTTCAAGTGATTCTTTAACTGAAATGTATTGTTGGTGAGGCCTTTTTAGCCGATCTTGAGTGCAGATCAAGGTCTCAATAAGTGTTGGTGTTAAATAACTTCAGAAGGAATCAAGCACTCATCCACCGGTGCTAAAAGTTGATTCAGATGCAATTGTAGAAATTAGGATGACTAATACATCTCGAGTCATACTTGAAAGAACGGGGAACCTCTCTGAATTGAGCTTCCACCACCTTAACAGATAAAATTTCCCCTCATCTGAATCTTCCAAGGCTGACTCAAATAAGTATGTGTCAAGTTCATTCTTTCTGCAGCTTCCACCAATGCCACTCTCCAATTTTTGCTGCTTAAGTCTGGCTTTTAACATTGAAATGGATTTGGAACTTGATTGCACATCAGTTGAGGTCACAGTTTGGCTTCCACCACTTATGACATTAGAGGGATGGGATGCTTCATGTGCAGTTTTATAATCCTCAAATAATTAATAAAGATCATCTTTAACATGAACGAATAGACTGCAACCAACTAACTCCCCATAAATGGTATGTAAAGAAAATTGAAGATACTCTAATTTGTCTCTTGGATCCAGAATATAAGAAATGAAAATAAGATAGTTCATTTTATCTTGATCCCTCTAGTATTTGTCAAATTTGGTTTTCATGCTAAGTCCCACGGACCTCATTGCTTCCAATCAGTGAGTATGCAAAATAGGTCAGCTATTTCAGAGAAAAATGTATTGGTAGTCATATACTGAGAACTAGAGATTCTCAGTGTCATTTTGTAAAACGGTTCTATAAATTGAACTAGATTCTTGGCATGTTGCCAGTCAGAGTAATCAGGAATATCATCACCTAGGTCAACTTTTAAACTTGATTCATTTTCTTCATATTTTTAAAAGTTTTTTCAAATTCACGAGCATATTTCAACATCACACAGGTGGAATTCCACCTAGTTGCAACATCAAGGCAAAGAGTAGTCTTAGATATAATTCCAATTAAGTCTGAAAATTCTTTGAATTTTTTTAATCTAGATGGTGAGCTCCTTATGTATCTAACAACCTCCCTAATCCTTTTAACAGAAGTGTTTACATTTTTTAACCCTTTATGCACTACTAAGTTAAACTATGAGCAACACATCTCATATGAGCATATTTAACTTTGACCCCACTAGCCCCCCAACTCAGTAATTTCTTTTTGAAAAAAGACATGGCAGTATCATTACATGAAGCAGTATCAAGAGTGATAGTAAAAATATTTTTCAAACCCCATTCAAGTAAAGAGTTCTCAAGCATTATTATTAGAATCTTATGATTCATGATTCGAATCTTACGATTCAAGTCAATTTACCTTAAATTCGATGCGAATCTATGGGCGAATCAGAAAAGGGTACAAATCTATACCGAATCTTATGATTCGATGGTGAATTGATTTGAATCTTGATGAGTGCGAGAAATGCATTATTTTAAACACTCAATGTGTTAGGATTAGATGTTATTTTAGTTGCATTTATGTCTTTTTTGTTGAGTTTTTGTTTAGTTTGAGTATTTGTGTGTTTATTTTTTTAGTATTATTTGGTTTATTTTTGGTTATTTTTGTGCATTTAGGTTGTCAAAGAATAGTAAAGGAAAGTTGCATAGAGCTCATGAACGTTGTGGATGAATCAAAGGAGCATGCAAATGAGCATTGAAGGCTGATTGGAGTGAATCATGGAAAAAAAAGCTGTGCACGACCATGTGCAAAATACACACGGCTGTGTGACCTGAAGGCAGCCAATCTAAACTTAAAGTTTAATTGCTGAATTTGGGGGACAGGATGAAAATTTCAAAAGGAAACAAATCAAGGGGCCGAAGGCTAGGGTTTTATTTGTGTGTAGCCTCTAGAAACAAGGGAACAATTCCATTAGGTCATTTTTCTAAGTTTTACATTACTATTTTCTTTTATAATTTTTCTTAGAGAGAACAAAGAATTCTTCTTGTTCATGTTAGTTTGGAGATTGAGCATAAGGATTGAAGAACAATAAGCCTTCTATTTCAGAGGGGGTTTCTTCTAAATATTTGCTATTGTTCATTTCTATTTTGAATTAATGATGATGTTTATTTTCTTCTATTCTTCATCTTTGACTCTTTTCATTAACATGAGTGGTTCTTAGTTCAATTCAACCATGTGAATATTGCAATTAAACCTAAGCCATTAATCTAAATAATTTGGTTGTTGTTGAAACTTAATGTCTTTATAGGATTGATCACCCTTTGATTGAATTTACATAATGAAACTTGATCGAGAGATAGGTTGCATTGGATGTAAACAATAACCTATTAGAAGCTTTCTTAGTTAAGAGACATTAAAATAACTAATATTGATTAAGGCTTGGAACTTTAAACAAGGTTAATCGAACACTTAGTAAGTGAGAGCTATAAATCTAAGATGTCAACCTACTTAGTTAATTGTAGGGTTGTCCGAGAGGAAAACCTATGATTCTTTAGATACCTTCAAATTAGATTAAGGTTAGGCTTGGCTTAAGTGTTAATTGATCTTAAAAAATAGTTGAATTGGTAATAAGAACTCCAACTCTTTAAATTGATTGTTATTTAATTCAAATTTTCCTTGTTTAATTATAGTTTAATAAAAAACACCATTTTTCGTTGTTTAAACAAACAAACACAATTAGTATTACAATACTCAATTTGCAATCTCTGTGGGATTATATTTATTTACTACTTGTACGATTCTATGCACTTGCGGAGACGTAATCAAGCTTTTGGCACCGTTATCCGGGATTGCCAAAATTGATATTATTGAGAATTTTGTGTTGTTTGATTTATACTTTCTTTTAGTTTGTAATTGATTTTGTTTGTGGTTTTTACAGGAACTTGTGTTAGTGTATGCACACAACATGTGGTGCAACTAGACAAAGAGCCCAGTTAATTCCACTTGATCTTGAGCTTGAAAGGATAGTTTGCAGAAGGAGGAGACAAAATAGAGACAGGATGAAAGGAGGGGAAGATATAAGAGACCCATTTCAAAATGCACAAAATGCACAAAATGGGCAGATTGGCCAAAGAACTATGAGGGACTTTGTGAGTCCCAATTTCTAAGGTGATCAAACTCTAATTGTAAGGCTGATGGTTACAACAAACAATTTTGAAATCAAATTTGCCATGATCCAAATGATTCTAAATTCACAGATTAGCGGATTGTCACATGAGGATCCAATTAGTCATATGACTCGATTTATGGAGTACTGCTCAACCTTCAAGATGAATGGAGTGCAGCCTGAAGCAATCCGATTAATCCTCTTCCCATTTTCTTTGATGGATAAAGCAAAAAAGTGGTTCACAAGCTTACCACCTAACTCTATCAACACTTGGTAAGAGCTCTACATAACCTTATTCAACAAGTACTTTCCACTAGCTAAAGTACTAAAGATCTGGAATGAAATCAACTCTTTCTATCAAAGAGATTATGAGAGTTTCTATGAGTATTGGGATAGATTCAAAGATCTTCAAAGGCAGTGCCCACCTCAATTGATACCTTCATAGGATTTGGTGCAATCATTCTATAAAGGTGTCAATCCTTCAGTCTGAGTGAACATAGATGCAGCAGCTAGGGGAACTATCATGTTAAAGACGCCTAAGGATGCTTTAGACCTTATTGAGGAAGTGGCTAATACACAGAGTTTATGGACTAATGAGAGGGCCATATTAAGGAAAGGAGGGTCAATTGAAGTTGATGTTTTAACTATAGTGAATGCAAACCTGGACTCTTTATCAAAAAGGATAGACATGATGAGTGTTAATGCAGTTTTTACATCTCCATTGTCTTCGTTTTGTAAGTTGTGTCAAGGAAGGCATCCTACTTTTAAATGTAATTTGATGCAAAATTTATCTATGGAGAACATCAACCATATGAACAACTTCAATGGTCAACAACAAAATGCAGTGCATGGTAACATATACAACCCAAGTTGGAAGAACTATCCTAACTTTTCATGGAGTAACCTAGGGAATAACCAGTGGAGGCCATAAATACCACTCAATTTTGGACGTTAAAATACACAACATCTTCAGTCTCATTTTCAGCAAGATAAGAGTTCATCTTCGATGGCTTTATTAGAGAGTAAGATGGAGAAGTTTATGGATATGATTTCTACAAAAATGAATCAATAGGATGAAGCAATAAAAATGCTTGAAGGAAGATTTGAGCAGATGCATTAAGACACTTAGCTCGTGTTAAAGAACCATTCTTCTTCTATTTATAATTTGGAGGTGCAAATGGGACAGTTAGCTAACTCTCTTCCACAAGAAATCAAGGCACTCTTCCTGGCAATACAAAGAAAAATCCTAAGGAATATGTGAAAGCAATCATGTTAAGAAGTGGAACAGAGATTCAACCCCCAAAGGCAATAGTGGAGTATGAGGAGAAGAAGAAGGAAGAGGAAAAAAAAAAGAAGATGAGTGAGTTAAAGTATAAGTGAAGAAGGAGCCAGAAGTTCAAGATAAGAATAAGGAGAAGGCAAAACCACCACCAATAAAACCTTATAACTCACTAGTGCCTTCTCCACAGAGGCTAAGGAAATAGGAGCACGATTCACAATTTGCTAAGTTTTTTGAAAGGTTTAAAACACTCCACATCAATTTGCCTTTATTGGAATGTCTAGCTCAAATACGAAGATATGCTAAGTTCTTGAAGGAGATGATTTCTAGTAAAAAGAAGCTGCGGGAATTTGAGACTGTCACACTCACTAAGGAGTGTAGTGCAATAATCTCAAATAAACTTCCTTTTAAAAAGAAGCATCCTTGGAGTCTCACTATTCCATGTTCTATTAGAAATTTAAAATTTCAAATAGCTTTATATAATTCAGGAGCTTCAATTAATCTTATGCCTTTATCTGTTTACAATAAATTAGGGCTAGGAGAAGCAAAACCTACAAGTATCAAATTACAACTTGCAGATAGGACAGTGAAGGAACCAGAAGGCATAGTACAAGATGTGTTAGTAAGGGCTAGGAAATTCATTTTTTCAGTTGATTTCATAGTCCTTGATTTTAAAGAGGATGAGGAGGTTCCATTGATCCTTGGTATGCCTTTTCTCTACACTGCAAGAGCAATCCTTGATGTCTATGATAGAACTCTCACATTAAGAGTGGGGGATGAGAGTTGTATGTTTGATGTTTATCAAAGCATGAAATATCCCTATGATGAAGATTTTTGTATGCGAGTGGATGTTGTTGATGAATGTATGAGTGAAGTCCAATGAAGGAGGTTGGCAAAGTCTGTGGAAATAAGAATATTGAAAAGTGTTTACAGGTACATTCTCCTGAAAAGAAAGGGTCTCTAAAACATCAAAATCCAATGAACCACTATAAACTACCTTCAAACATAGAATCCATACCCCCTTCTACTGAAAAACCACCAAAGCTTGACCTAAAACCTTTACCACCTCATTTGAGTTACACTTTCTTATAAGAGAATGGGACATTACCTGTAATCATGCCAGCTAAACTCAGTGAGAAGCAGGATGTTTCATTGGTGAATTTGTTGGAAAAGAAGATTAAAGCTTTGAGATTAGAGTATAAGTGTTACAAGGTGATATACAAAAAGAAGACAAATAAGTGGCATAATGCAGAAGCAAGGAGGAAACATTTTAAAAATGGAGATCAGGTGTTACTTTACAACTCGAGGTGGAGATTATCTCCAAGGAAGCCCAATATTAGATGGCCAAGACCTTTCATAGTATCCCAAGTCTTTCCCTATGAAGTTATTAAGTTAATGAACAAATAATGAGAGAAGGTCAAAGTGAATGGCCAGATGTTGTACAAGTACTATAAAGGCAAAGAGGATGATCTTCATCACCTTGCCTACTTGAGCAATACCAACACATAGTTCATGCCATGGTCAAGTTTATGACCTCTTAAATAAGCACTTCTTAGGGGTTCAACCAAGGTTGTTTTAATCATTTCTTTTATATTTTTGTAAATTTATTTTAATTAGACTTTTGATGCTTGTTTCTTTTATAATTTCAGGATGTGAAGGAAAAGAGGAGCTCTAGAAGAGGTTTTGTAAGTTTAATTTGTATCGAATGTTATTTAGTTTGATGTGCAAATCATTTATGTGATGCATTGTTTGAATATATTATGATGTGTACTTTGTGTAGCATTTTCTAAAAGAGAAAAATGCACCTACAGGTCACATGGGGCCGTGCGTCTTACGGCGTCACAATTTGGCTAGTACAGGTCACATGGCCATGTGCATTTTGTACATTGCCGTGCACCTTATGTCGCCAATTTTTAGAAGTGCAGGTCGCATGGCCGTGCTCTCCGATGCACATGGCCATGCACCTGCTGCTGTCTCACTTTAAAAGAAGCAAAAAATCACTTTTTAGTGGACCTTTTCCACTTCCCAACACTCCCCACTTCCCAAAGACTTAGGGTTTCTAATCTTGACCACCATTTTTACCCAACCATGATGATGAATAAGTTGAAGAAGAAAAATCCTCATCTGAAGGTGTAG
Source organism: Mallotus repandus (assembly GCA_949671775.1). NCBI lineage: Eukaryota > Viridiplantae > Streptophyta > Magnoliopsida > Malpighiales > Euphorbiaceae > Mallotus > Mallotus repandus. Next base: position 8,133 of record CATIWM010191952.1, read on the forward strand.
GAGAAGAGTGAAGACCTTATTGCAACTTATTTGTTTGTTTGGTTCTAGCCTTGAACAATGTTTCTTTTTAAGTTGTCTTTGCTTTATTTTATGTTTTGTAGGTCAATGTCTTGTTTAAGTTATGTTTGTGATGTTTGGATATGTTTTGTTTAAATTGTTGAAGTCTATTTTGTTTAAGTTGTTAAGGATTTTATTTTATTAATGTTAATTGTATTTGTTTCATGTTTAATTTCTCTCTTATAAGGATGCAGTGAGTTTATGATAATTATCCTATGAAATTTATTGGATATAGCTTGATATGAGTTGTACAAAAGCATCATTGCATTTTTAATTCATGACCAAAAACGTAGATTCATAAGAACTAGGTCACACGACCATGCGCATTTTGCACACTGCCGTGCGACCTGATGTAAGAAAAATGCAATAAATAAGGAACACGATCATGCACCCCAACGCACATGGCCATGCACCCTGATGAACATGGTAGTCTGCTTTTTCTTATCTATTTCTTTGTCATATGCTCATGCGATGAGGACATTGCACATTTTAAGTATGAGGGAGGAATTAAACTTTTTCAAATTTTAAATTTTGTTTGTTAATTTTTGATGTTATTTTATTTTTGATTTTGGTTCCTTGATAAATTGGGATTCTAGGTGAACTTAATTTCCTATTTGATTCATAATTCCTATTTAATAAAGGAAATTTTGTCTTAATAATTTTTATTTTTATTTTTCCTTTTTTCTATCAGAATTTAATTTAATTTGTTTTTCCTTTTTATTTTAGGAATAAAATTTCTTGTATTCCATACCCCTTTTTCTTATTTAAACCTTTCTTTTCTTTTCTTTTGTTTTTGTTCTTGTTATTTTCATTCTTTTGTGTTGCTTTACTTTGTTAAGTGCAAGTGCTAACATTGTTGTGATGGCTTGAACAAAAGCTCAAATTCAAGGAAAGAGACTCAATAATGGCAAAGGTAAATCCACTCAATAATGGCAAAGGTAAATCCAAGGACATAAGAAATGAATATGAAGCTTTCTTTGCCATCTGTTTTGGAGAGGAAGAAAATAATGAAAGTGAGAGCTGAGCAAAGAAAGGAGGGAGTGCCGAATGTTGGAGTGATGGAATCATGGAAAAGATCAAGGAGCTAATGGACATCTCTGACAATAGAATTGAGAACATGATCATGGACTTGTATAGTGATATGGACAAGTTTAAGAGGCGTTATGAATCAAGGGCGGAAGGGTTACAGACCCAAATTGATGAAATCTTTCGTGTACTCCCTCAAAGCAAAAGGTTTGGGATGATTAATGAGGCGGCAAAAGCTATCGTTGTTATTCCTTTGACTTCCCCACCAAGTGCATCAAATTAAGGGAAGTACACTGTTCTTTAGTTTTTATTTGCGTTGTTTTATGTTCTTTTCATGTTTGTATGCTTATGTGTTTGTTTTACTTTAAGAGTCATGCATGTTTGGTTTAATTTTTGTGTTGTTCATGCATTTCTCTCACACTTGAATTTTTGCAACATATTCACATATAGAGCCTTATTTATTAATCTTAGTTTTCTTGAAGAAATACTTTAATCTTCTTTTAATGATTTTTTTGGACTTTTAAATTAGAAGTGTAATTTGTGGTTAAGAGATTTTTAATTTTAATGAACTTAATGCTTACTTTTCTATTGAACAAATGAATTTAGATGCTTGATGCTTGAGAAAAGTGTTTGTCAATAGGAATTTGAGGCTACTTTAGAGTGGTTAAACTCTCATATATTTGGTTTCTAAAAAAAAATCAATCAATCAATAAAATAACGAGATGGAGTGTAAAACACACTCGTTTAGAGCTAAATTTGAAAAGAAAATCTTTAAATGCTCCTTC